>CAJQUN010000103.1:1824119-2128022 GCA_907163345.1 Haberlea rhodopensis
CCACATGCATGATTATGAATCAGGGACAACAATAAGAAGTTAATGAGAAATCCAGCATATTTACTTAACAAATATTTCATGCATTTGTTATGATGTTTTTATGATGCTAAGTAAGATTGTATATGCTCATGATGTGTTGTCCCTGTAAGTACACTTTTGGACGAAAGGACTAAGGGTCGGGTTGAGGCAGTGAGCTACGAGGGACACAGGAATGTATAGGATTCAAGTTATGATTAGTATCTACTCTAGGAGTAGTGTAAATCTAAATGACATTCTTTTAGAATGTAATGAATTATTTTTGAAGTTTTGTATTTTGGCCTGTAATCCTGTTAGCTCGTGTAACAACCAAAACCTTAAGATGTCACCTTAATGCATGATTAGTCCTTCTTATGTCTATTAATCACTGTTAAGGTGGGAAGACCCCACATTAGTGGTATCAGAGCAGTGGTTAGATAACTCGGGAATGAGTGAAGGGTATCCTTAGCAATAGGTTAGCTAGGTGCTTACTTTTGAACATGTTAATATGTATGTTATACATAAAGAAGAAGATGTTATGCTAACATGTTCAATTATCTAACGATGAGTTTTATGAACTGCTTTTGGTGTTGTTATTAACCCTTGTGTTGCAGTATGGCAGCAAACATAGAAGTGGGTGACGCCATTAGTGTAAATGCAAGTGTTGGGCGTACGAATCCATTACCACCACCAGCCTGGGGCGAAGAACCTTCTGAACAACAGTTACTACCTGGGGAGTTGAGCTTGGCTCAATTTATGATGTACCGACCCCCGATGTTCGAAGGAACTGAATCAGGAGAAAAAGCTGAAGAGTGGTTGGAGAGGATTGAGCAGATATTTGTGGCAGCGCCTTGTGCAAAGACGGCCTGGATCAGATTAGTAGAATTTCAGCTGGCCAAGAAGGCACTGATGTGGTGGAAGACCACCGTGATTGAGCAAGAGGCTCTGGGGCAGGAAATAAATTGGAAGATGTTCCGAACGCGGTTTCTGACCCGCTACTTCTCAGCCGCTGCAAGACAAGCCAAGGAGGATGAGTTTACCAGTTTAAGGCAAGGTACTATGCCTGTATCTGATTATGCTCTACATTACTGTTCCTTACTGCGGTATGTGCCCCATATTGCTGCAAACCCTCAAGCAAAGATGAGAAATTTTATGAAAGGATTGAGGCCGGAACTGTACGACAGAGTAATTACCTATGGCCCTGCCTGTTTTGATGATGCACTCTCACGAGCTGAGCTAGCTGAACTGGGAGTTGGCGCATATCCTGATGTTGTGCCACCTCCGGCACCCCCTCAGAGATCCACTTCTGATAATTTGAAGCCCAGGGGTGATCAGTTTAAGCCTAGGGGGAACACTTCAGCATCGAGATTCAGTGGCAAGAGGCCCGAGAATCGATGGAAAGGGAAAGGTAGGAATGATGCTCCATCTGGGAGAGGACAGTCTCAGGGAGACAGATCTGGAAGAGTTCAGTGCACTCTTTGTGGGCAACCACATTTGGCAAAGGACTGCGTAGGATGTTATGTCTGTGGCGACAGAGGCCACTTTGCTCGGCGGTGTCCCAACAGGGGAAGACAGCAGAGCTCTACGGGGAGACCTGCGGACAGAACGGCACAATACCGGCCACCTTTTGTGCCAAGACAGTATGGAGGTCAGCCCGCGGGGCCACCTCAGGGACAGGTGTATGCATTGACGAGGGAGCAGGCTACAGCGGCCCCGGAGGAAGTTATAGCGGGTATGTGTCTTTTATTTACGCACCCTGCTCTTATATTGATAGACACAGGTGCGTCACACTCTTTTGTGTCGACGAGTTTTGTTGAAAGGCACCACATATGCACTTCTCCGTCCCCCATGCCTCTTATGGTCTCGACCCCCGCTGGAAGAAGTTTGACTACGGATCAGATTGTCTATGATGGCCTCATTTATTTTGAGGATAATGAGCTAAGATCAGATTTGATTGTGCTGGGAATGACAGAATTCGATTGCATTGTGGGCATCGATGTTCTGAACAAGTATCAGGCAGTGGTAGACTGCAGGCAGAGGACTGTCCGATTTAGATCTGTATTGGGAGTCCAGTGGACATTTTATGGGGATGGTTCCCGTCCGAAGATTCCGTTAATATCTGCTGTCAAGATGACACAGCTATTGGAACGAGGTCATGCAGGATATCTTATCTATGCTGTTGATATGACGGATAAGAGGAAGGAATTAAAGGTTGAGGATGTGCCCGTAGTGGCGGAGTTTCCCGATGTCTTTCCGGAGGAGATTCCCGGATTCCCACCGATGAGAGAGGTCGAGTTTGGGATTGAGTTGCTACCAGGGACGTCTGCAATTTCTCGTGCCCCGTATAGGATGGCACCAGCGGAGCTAAGAGAGCTAAAGATTCAATTGCAAGAGCTCCTAGACAAAAGCTACATACGCCCTAGCGTATCGCCATGGGGTGCGCCTGTCTTATTTGTTAAGAAGAAAGATGGATCGATGCGTTTATGCATTGACTATAGGCAGTTGAACAAAGCTACAGTAAAGAACAAGTATCCACTTCCGAGGATCGATGACTTGTTCGATCAATTGCAGGGTACGAGGCTCTACAGTAAGATCGATCTGAGGTCGGGGTACCATCAGATTCGAGTAAGAGAAGATGATGTTCAGAAGACGGCTTTCAGGACTAGATATGGGCACTATGAATTCCTGGTCATGCCTTTTGGGGTGACGAATGCCCCAGCTGTCTTCATGAGTTTGATGAACAGGGTGTTCCAGCCATATTTGGATCAGTTCGTCATAGTCTTCATTGACGACATACTTATTTACTCTCGGACTGAATAAGAGCATGTAAGGCACTTGAGGACAGTGCTTCAGATCCTTAGGGATCATCAATTATATGCAAAGCTTAGCAAGTGCGAGTTCTGGTTGGACAGCGTGGTATTCTTAGGCCATGTCATATCTAGCCATGGGATATCTGTGGATCCCAGGAAGATTGAAGCTGTGATGGAGTGGGCTGCACCCACTTCTGTACCTGAGATAAGGAGTTTTCTCGGTTTGGCAGGTTATTACCGACGTTTCGTCGAAGGTTTTTCGAAGATTGCCAAACCTCTGACACAGCTGACTCAGAAAGGAGTCCCCTTCTTTTGGTCTGAGGCTTGTGAGGAAAGCTTCCAAGAGCTGAAGCGTCGTTTGACTACAGCGCCTGTGCTGGTGATTCCGTCTGAGGATAAGAGGTTCGCCTTGTATACGGATGCGTCATTACAGGGTTTGGGCTGCGTGTTAATGCAAGATAAGCACGTGGTGGCTTATGCATCAAGGCAGCTGAAGCTACACGAGGCTAGATATCCAGTGCATGATTTGGAACTGGCGGCCATCATATTTGCCTTGAAGATCTGGAGGCATTACTTGTATGGCACGTCTTTCACTATTTTTACGGACCATAAAAGCCTGAAGTTCTTATTCACTCAGGCAGAGTTGAATATGAGGCAAAGAAGGTGGATGGATTTACTCAAAGACTATGATTGTGAAATTGAGTACCATCCAGGTAAAGCAAACTTAATAGCAGACGCCTTAAGTCGGAAGGTGAAGAGTACTGCAGAGGATGTTATGTGTTTGTCGGCCTTAATGACTTCTTATTGCCATCTGGGCTATGATTTCGAAGTAGACACGTCGCCTGTACGAGTGTCGACCCTATTGGCGGAGCCAGATATATTTGAGGCGATAAGGAAGGCCCAGAAGTCGGATAGTGAGGTTCAGAGATGGGCATCATTAGTACTTCAGGGTCAGCCATCCAAGTTTAGAGTGGCTGAGGATGATTCTTTGAGACTGGGCAACCGATGGGTAGTCCCAGATGCACCAGGACTGCGTAGAGGAATATTGGAGCGAGCCCACAGTAGTCGGTTCAGTATCCACCTAGGGGGAAAGAAGATGTACAAAGATCTATGCGATCAATTCTGGTGGAGACGCATGAAGCGTGAGGTGATCATGTTTGTGAAAAGATGTTTGATCTGCCAACAAGTAAAGGCAGAGAGGCAGAGGCCTGGTGGAGAGCTGAAGAGCTTAGAGGTGCCTGAATGGAAGTGGGAGCATATATCTATGGACTTCGTGACCCACTTACCGAGGACGGCCTCAGGATTTGACACGATCTGGGTGATCGTGGATAGGCTGACGAAGACGGCTCATTTCATCCCTTACAGTATGTCGTATACATACTTAAAGATGGCCCAAATATATATACAGGATGTGGTGAGATTGCATGGTATTCCAGTCTCGATAGTGTCTGACAGGGACCCGAGGTTCACTTCACATTTCTGGGAGGGTCTTCAGACAGCTTTGGGCACAGAGGTGAGACTGAGTACGGCCTATCACCCTCAGACCGACGACCAAACAGAGCGTACCATTCAGACGCTCGAGGACATGTTGAGGGCATGTATTTTGGAGTTTGACACTCCGTGGCAGGATTCAGTGCCGCTGGTAGAGTTCTCCTATAACAACAGTTATCAAGCGAGCATTCAAATGGCCCCTTTTGAGGCTCTGTATGGACGACGATGTAGATCACCGCTGTATTGGGAGGACTTGACTAGCAAAGCGGTCGGAGGACCGGATATGATCAAGGATATGGAAGGTAAGATTAAGATGATACGCCAAAAGATGAAAGCGGCCCAAGATAGGCAAGCGACCTATGCCAATAAGCGGCGACGACCACTAGAATTCCAGTTAGGAGACAGGGTCTTCTTAAAGATCTCGCCCTTCAGGGGTGTGGTTCGTTTTGGGATGCGGGGAAAGTTATCTCCGAGGTATGTTGGGCCATACGAAGTTTTACAGCGTATCGGTACATTAGCATATCGTTTGGCTCTACCGCCATCTTTATCTGGCATACACGATGTTTTCCATGTCTCTATGTTAAGGAAGTATGAGACAGACCCGTCTCATGTCTTACAGCCTACAGAAGTTCAGTTAGACTCAGATGTGTCCTATGTTGAACGACCTATCAGAATTCTGGATCGAGAGGATCGCAGACTACGGAGCAAAGTAATACCGATGGTCAAAGTTCAGTGGGATCGTCGGGGTGTCGAGGAGGCTACGTGGGAGACGGAACGGCATATGGTGCAGCACTATCCGGAACTATTCTCTGGTATGTTCTTAATGTTTAGTTCCATTATGATGATGCATGTGGATTTCGAGGACGAAATCTTATAAGTAGGGGAGTAATGTAATACCCCCGAAATGTTATATGATCATGTGCTATGATGATGATTTATGTTATGTTTAAGGGTTGTGGTGTAATTAATTTGGGGGAATATAATTACGATATGATAATATGATTTAGGGGGCATGTTGAGTGTTTTTAAGGATGTATTAATCATATGAAGTTAGAAAATATCGAGTGAGGATATTTTAATACATCGTACTAAATACCGGGACACAATTAAACACCACAAGGCACCCCAACCACACCACCCCCCCTACTCGGCCACCTCCCCTCCCCCACTTGGCAACCCATACCTTTTCCCACTTGGCAACCCATGCTTGCACTCATTACTTTCCAATCAACTCTCCTCCATTCCCTTCTCCTCCTCCTCTCCTCCATTTTCGTTCCAGATTTAGCTGCATTAAGGCAAGGAAAAGCTTGGTTAGAAGGGTGTCTAAAACCTTGCAAAAAGAGGAGCAAAAGTAAAGGGGTAAGCCTTACTCTGTTTTTTCGGAGTCTTGGATTGAGTTGGGTTTTGTTGAACGATTCTTATGCATGTTAAGTGTAGGTTTGGGTGAAACCTTGGTATGGGTGCTTACATGGTAGTATTATGTAACTACTAGCATGGTTGTTCGAGCTTTTTACATGATTTATGTGATAGATTTCTTGTTATGAAACTATATGCTCGAAAATCTGGGAAAAGATAAGCATGCTCTGTTTCTGTTTAAGGTTGGCTGAGGATGAAGATTATGATGATGTTATGATGCATGTTAGCTTAGGTTTTGTTAAACCTTTGATTTAAGTGCCTACATGGATATTTTATGAAGTTCTTTACATGTTTGTTTCAACATGAAAGATGTGCTATGAAGTAGAAATGTTGGTGTAAAAAGAGGTGCTCAAAAATCTGGGGAAATCCCGATTTTTTCAGAGCTCTCGATCGATCGAGATTTGGTCCCGATCGATCGAGCGAGACAGAAGGTCTAAAGCATGTTTTGAAATTTTGGTGCCGATCGATCGAAGGATTTCTCGATCGATCGGTGAAGCTTCTCGATCGATCGGTATAATGCTTCGATCGATCGAGCGAGGCAGAATACTAAGGCACTGTTTGTGCACAGTGTCTCGATCGATCGAGACCTTGGGCCGATCGATCGAGAAAGGCAGAAAGTTGGCAAGTATAATGATGTTTTATTTTGTTAAGTTTATGATGTGAGATGGTTTTGAGGCATCTAATATGGTATTGTGTGGTCTTGTAGAACCATCCCAGGTACCGGCACCATCAAGGAGATAAAGTCTGTTGACTCCTCCTCCTTTTGAAAAGGTACGTAAGAGACGTACGGGCATCGGACGGTAACACACATCTTTATACTACAACTATGCTTTTATTGCATGAGTATTCACGATGAAACGATGATGTTTATACGATGATGTTTATACGATGCTTATATGATGAAGTTTACATGATGTTATTTGTGGTAAGATGCCACGGGGTAAGATGCCCCACATGGTAAGAGGCCATGCGATGTTATTGTGGTAAGATGCCACGGGGTAAGATGCCCCATATGGTAAGAGGCCATACGATGATATTTGTGGTAAGATGCCACGGGGGTAAGATGCCCCACATGCATGATTATGAATCAGGGACAACAATAAGAAGTTAATGAGAAATCCAGCATATTTACTTAACAAATATTTCATGCATTTGTTATGATGTTTTTATGATGCTAAGTAAGATTGTATATGCTCATGATGTGTTGTCCCTGTAGGTACACTTTTGGACGAAAGGACTAAGGGTCGGGTTGAGGCAGTGAGCTACGAGGGACACAGGAATGTATAGGATTCAAGTTATGATTAGTATCTACTCTAGGAGTAGTGTAAATCTAAATGACATTCTTTTAGAATGTAATGAATTATTTTTGAAGTTTTGTATTTTGGCCTGTAATCCTGTTAGCTCGTGTAACAACCAAAACCTTAAGATGTCACCTTAATGCATGATTAGTCCTTATTATGTCTATTAATCACTGTTAAGGTGGGAAGACCCCACAACAAGTGAAAGCTTGGAGTGGATGGGAAGGTAGTGACCTTCAAAGCTTGACTGGTGAGAAACGATTATTCTCATAGACAAAGAGTTGTTTATGAGAAAATTTTCATCGGTTATGATGCTATAGTCTATTTAGATTTTATTATTTATATCTTTATATTATGAATATGAGATATAAGTAATGGATGTGAACACAACATTTCTCAGTAGTGGCATTGAGGTAGAAATGTAGCAGCCAAATGTGTTTACAACTTCTTGGAGTGAGAAAAATGTTTTCAAACTCCAGAGGTCCATTTATGGGCCTAAGAAGACATCTCAAAGTTTGAGCTTCCGTTTTGATAACATCATCAAAGTGTTTGGTTTTGTTAAAAATCCGGAAGTGACATGTGTATGCAAAAGGGTTAGTGGGAGCATGGTTACATTTGTGATGCTTTAAGTCGATTATATCATGCTCATTGTGAATGGTATTGGATTAATCAATTAAAGCATGATTATCTACTAATTTCTCCATGTAAGATTGGGAGAAACGTCATACGTGCTTAAGGATCTATAGGGATAGATCTAAAGGAGGCTTGAGATCTCTCAATTTACGTACATAAACACTGTGCTAAAAGGGTTTAGCATAGAATAGTCGAAAAATGAGTTACTTCATAATATGTCATAGTATTCATCTCTCGAGTCAATGGGTCTTAAGATTGATGAGGAGAGAGAAAAGATGACATTGGTACTCTATATTTCTACTTTAATAGCATATTGTATGCTATGGTATGTACTTGGCCTGATGTATGTTCTTAGAGTAATGGGCAGACATCAGACAGATCCCAGTGAAGGTCACTGGAAAACTGTGAAAATGATCATCAAGTTCTTATGAAGAACTTATGATATGTTCATGGTTTTTGGATCTGTAAGTGGAGAAATAAAAGTTGAAGGCTAAGCTGATGCTGGTTTTTAAATTGGATGTAGATGATACCATATCGATGTTCGGATTTGTATATAAGCTCAATGATGGTGATGTATCTTGGAAACGTTCCAAGCAAGACACCACATTGGATTCCACCACTGAAGTTGAATACATTGCAGCATACGCTGCAACAAAGAGGCAGTTTGGATAGGAAATTTCATCCAAGAGTTGGGTGTAATTTCTAGTGCAGTTGACACAGTCTTTGTGTACTGTGGCAACATTTGAGCTATTATGAATAGCCAAGATCTCATCAGGATCCAAACATATATTGAGAAAATACTATCTAATGAGAGAGATGGTAGACACGACATTATTATCGAGAGAATCTCTTCAACAGAAAAATATAGTGAATCCACTGACAAAGCCTTTACAAGGATTGGTGTCTGTTAGACATCTTGGGAAGATGGTCTTAAGACACATGAGTAGTTGGCTTTGGGAAAGTGAAAGATATTGTTGTTATACATGATTAAGTAAATCAATAGTTGATTGATTGTACTTGTAATCTTATTATGACAAATATTTGTTTGAATATTAATATATATGACACTTCTTCATCTGTTTACCCATGCATCTTGTTGTGTTGATGAAGTCCTTGAGATTGCTATAGTCCATAGAATGTGGTTACGCATATGATGGTGACCATGAAATACATTCTCGACTGCGATTTCTAAATGTTCCTGGTCGATGAGCCTTCAAGAATGGGATATCGATATATGCACGTTAGAGACTGGTATTCATGATGTGTCTAGTGTAGTGCGCCGCGTTTCATCGGCGTTCGGCTTGGAGAAGTCAGCACACATGAATATGTGCTCATTAGGAATGAGTTCACTGAACGACCCTACTCGGAAATCTATAAGTGGTTACCATTTGTCGAGTATAGAATTTCTAGTCATAGTTGTGCACCATTACTCCTCATGACCCGAGGCGTCATTGAGGTCTTGATAGATAGCTGTGTACTTTGATTTAATGACTGGTCACATGTGGGTCATAAAGTCATTATTTTGGGTATTCAGTGATGCTGTCAGAGACCTATGATTGTCGTTGGGGATTCACCACTGGTCTTGATGAACCAGGATGTCCTATGTGTTTTTCTATATATGATTCAAGGAATCTCTGGCCAGAGTGGGTAGTGCTTGTGAAAAATGAGTTTTTTTTATATACGCAGACAAGGAATCATATAACGTGAAACAAATACATAGTTATTGAAATCATAATGGGTCTCGATCAACCAATGCCCTTGATTCAATCGGAACATATTGAGTGAAAGGAATGTACTGCACGCTAACTATGGCTGACAGGTTCTCGTACGTTGCTAGTCATTTGTATCTAGGTCTTCGTGAAGCGCAGATGCTAGGCGCTACCCACGATCGGTAGGTTGTTGCTGAAATTGTATTTCGGTCATTGTCTATTAAAGGAGTTTAATTGAAAATGGGGCATTTAGGGTAAGCCCAAAGAAGTTGTTTGACTTCTAAAATCACAAAGGTTGTGAACCTACTGCTATGATACACTTGAGTCTCGCTGGGTCACAATCAACCGGCCGCCGATCTATCGATGAGAATTGAGACTTAAATGTTAAGTGCTCAAGATTGTGTGATTGATATTCAAGATATGAGTTTAATTTTTGATAGCTCCTCACTTTAGTGGAGTTTCTATGTTTGGAAAGGTTCCATCTATAGAAAGTTCTAAAATTAAAAAGTATGATATATTTATCTCATAATTATGTACGTCATTTGTACATCAAGTAATTCAATTGGATTGACCTACTTGGATTATGAGTTTAGTGCTCATGTGTTGGCTTTTGGGCAAGTGGGAAATTGTTAGCATATATGCCCTGTAAGCCAAAAGTTGGCCCATTGGGCTTTATGCACCCAAAGCCTATTAGTTACTTAATGACCCTATAAATATGTCATTCTAGTTGAGAGACTCAATTCATTCCATACGACTCCATTCACTCTCATAGAAATGCCAATGCCAAACTAGCACTGGTGTTGGCTTGTAGATCTGGTCAGGTTGATTGGACCCGAGGGACTACCGCTATCAGATTCACATCGGTGAACAGTAATCTCTTTTCGTGCATTTATATTTGATATTTGCATGTTCTAATATATGAATCAGGCGCGATCGTCCGTCCCCGGGTCAGATCTGTTTACTGTTTATTTTCCGCTGCGTTTTGGATTTGGCGCCGGGGTACGAAAACCCAACAATTAACATATAAATTAATCACAAACGATGAGAATTTGTACGACACTTGTTCGAGACATGCAAGTAGAAAACTTGAAATGATAAAAGTTAGTAATATCACCAAAAAGCGTGACTACCTTCTGATAACAATAGGAGGTGAACAATACCTCCATGTTTCTTCAATGTAAATAATAACGTCAATATCGATTAGGATCCTTACCTGAAATCACGAAATAAACATGAAAAGGGGACGGGAAGTTTTCCGGCGTGTCCCCTCCGACGCTCAAGTCAGGCGAGAGGATACGGGAAAATATATTCTTGTAAAGTAATAGGATTGTGAATACCTGAATTGATACCCAAAACCTAGTATTTATAGACATAGATCCAAGAGTTACCATGCATCAATAACTCCTTCCATGTTTATCACTCCAACACAATGATTAATCCCAATAAATTTTTGGCATATTTTGAAGTAAACATTAGATAGGCTTGATTAATAAGTCTATCCACCCCTAATCATGCCAAGTAAACATTGCCTAATAACGTTTACTTTGCGCGTAGAAACAATAATTTGAAATTGGGAGTGTTTTCAATTCTAATTTTCTAAAATTACTATTATCCATGCTTATAATTCACCTAATTTAGGAACAAATAGTAGAAACAAAACTCTGTACACCTCAACTCACTCAGCCGAACAAAAGAGGCCTAGTACAAATACAAACGGATGACTTTTTTTAACCGGAGAAAAGATAAGGTCAGAATTTGTGCAAAAATATACTAAAATATTTGAATTCTTAACATAATTGAGTAATCCTTTAGCCGAACAGAACGATTACTTTGTGTAGTACCCCTTGTCCCACGTAGGTAAAAGCTGAAAGTTTAAAATGGTTAATAATAGGTTATAATGGGCTCTTATAGCAATTTTGGTTAACCATTTTCGTAGAGCGAGGACGGAGACAAAGTAGTTGCTACATGAGCCCATTGTGTAGTCGAGCATATGTAGGCCTGGTCCCGGAGAGTGACAGAATAATATCAGAGAAGTTCACCAGCAGAAACACATGGAGATAATTGCTATGCGGAGCAAAGTGCAAGGTGTGTGGGAGCCACCAACACTGAATTCGTAACATAGTTGAGTAATCTTTTAGCCGAGCATAACGGTTGCGTTTGTGTAGTACCCCTTTTCCTACGTAGGTAAAAGCTGAAAGTTTAAAATGGTTAATAATGGGTTACAATGGACTCCTATATCAACTTTGGTTAACCATTTTCGTAGGGCAAGAACAGATACGAAGAAGTTGCTACATGAGCCCATTGTATAGTCGCGCAGATGCAGGCCTGGGCCCGGGGAGTGACAGAATGATATCAGAGACGGTCACCAGCAGGAACACATGGAGATAATTGCTATGCGGGGCAAAGCACAATGTGTGTGGGAGCCAGCACTTGAATCGGGGTAAAGTGCCAGTACGATATGAGCCACCTCTTAAACATGCGGGGCAAAGTGATGCACGTACACAAGCCACTTCTTGAACTCTAAGAGCAAAGTGCTACACATATGGGAGCCAACACTTGAGCCTGTAGCATCCACCTCTAGATTCTCGGTGCTGGTGGATCGATGGATTAGGCCGCGACGAGAACGTTGTGTTCTGAAGGAAGGGTGGGTGATTGTAGTACCTCTTGTCCCACATGGGCGAAAACTGAAAGTTTAAAAATGATGTATAATGGGTTACAATAGACTCCTATAGCAACTTGAAGGACTAAAATCATATTTTTCCCAAAATGAAGAACTAAAATTGTGTAAGTCCAAAAGAATGAGGACTTAAAAAGCATGCATTCCCCATCAAAAACAAATCTCGCATTTCCTGAAATTATTGCATTTGGAAGGAGTCGAACCTGAACCTCTCTAGTCACAAAATTGAACAACTGACCACTGCACTATAATGATTTTGCTGCTAATCAACATAGTATATATCTATACCTATATGTATATGTATATAGGTATATGTAAACACTTATGTGTGTTTGGATGCAAGACCTTTGTTCAAATTCCTAAATATGACAGGGCTAAGCTTGATGTCAAGACTCGACAGTGTGTATTTATTGGATATGGTCTGGATGAGTTCTGATACAGGTTCTATGACCCAGAGGAAAAGAAACTCATTAGAAGTCGAGATGCAGTGTTTATTGAGAATCAAACCATAAATGATATTGACAAGACAGACAAGAAAATGAGTAAGCCTAATGATGATTTGGTTGATTTTGATTTAGCTCATCATAATCAAGTGCCAGTATATGTTGAAGATGATATTCAGACTGACTTGCCTGTTATTGATGATATTGATGGTCACATCGAGGTTTTCTAGAGAGATTTTGGTCATGGCTGCCTCTCTTGTACTACTTTACTTTGAATTAATAAATTGGTAGGGGTTTGCCAAACCTTCCGTCTAGATGATGGTGTTTGGAAAGAAAAAAAACCTTTGAAGATAGTGAAGTTCTTCAATTCCTCTTTATCTCTAATGGCGTAGTATTCACCAATAATTTTCTATTTACACCAATATTTGAAGACCGAAACACACTTCTAAAATTATAAAGCTTTATTAGTAGAACATTAAACCGCTAGTCAACCACTCTTTTGGAATTACAATAGAGCTGCTTAACGGGCCGGGCCAATCCAGACCCAGCCAAAATCGGACTGGTTAGCCTGGTTCGAAATCGAAACCAGGCTAACGGTTCTACCATTTTGGAACCAGTATCTTCCTGGTTTCGGACAAAACGGATTCGATTTTGGGCTGAACCGGAACCTGATCCTTTATTTAAAAAAAATTTGGATTTAGATAAATATATTCGAGGTTAGTTTACAAACACAAAGGAACATTAGCTCAATTATTTATGGTCACATCGGGAAGTTTTCCGGCGTGTCCCCCCGACGCTCAAGTCAGGCGAGAGGATACGGGAAAATATATTATTGTAAAGTAATAGGATTGTGAATACCTGAATTGATACCCAAAACCTAGTATTTATAGACAGAGATCCAAGAGTTACCATGCAGCAATAACTTCCTTCCATGTTTATCACTCCAACACAATGATTAATCCCAATAAATTTTTGGCATATTTTGAAGTAAACATTAGATAGGCTTGATTAATAAGTCTATTCACCCCTAATCATGCCAAGTAAACATTGCCTAATAACTTTTACTTTGCGCGTAGAAACAATAATTTGAAATCGGGAGTGTTTTCAATTCTAATTTTCTAAAATTACTATTATCCATGCTTATAATTCACCTAATTTAGGAACAAATAGTAGAAACAAAACTCTGTACACCTCAACTCACTCATCAGAACAACAGAGGCCTAATACAAATACAAACGGATGGCTTTTTTTTTAACCGGAGAAAAGATTAGCTCAGAACTTGTGCAAAAATATACTAAAGTATTTGAATTCTTAACATAGTTGAGTAATCCTTTAGCCGAACAGGACAGTTACTTTGTGTAGTACCCCTTGTCCCACGTAGGTAAAAGCTGAAAGTTTAAAATGGTTAATAATAGGTTATAATGGACTCTTATAGCAATTTTGGTTAACCATTTTCGTAGAGCGAGGACAGAGACAAAGTAGTTGCTACAGGAGCCTATTGTGTAGTCGAGCATATGTAGGCCTGGGCCCGGAGAGTGACAGAATAATATCAGAGAAGGTCACCAGCAGAAACACAAGGAGATAATTGATATGCGGAGCAAAGTGCAATGTGTGTGGGAGCCACCAACACTGAATTCGTAACATAGTTGAGTAATCTTTTAGCCGAGCATAACGGTTGCTTTTGTGTAGTACCCCTTTTCCCACGCAGGTAAAAGCTGAAAGTTTAAAATGGTTAATAATGGGTTACAATGGACTCCTATATCAACTTTGGTTAACCATTTTCGTAGGACGAGAACAGATACGAAGAAGTTGCTACAGGAGCCCATTGTATAGTCGCGCAGATGTAGGCCTGGGCCCGGGGAGTGACAGAATGGTATCAGAGACGGTCACCAGCAGGAACACATGGAGATAATTGCTATGCGGGGCAAAGCACAATGTGTGTGGGAGCCAGCACTTGAATCGGGGTAAAGTGCCAGTACGATATGAGCCACCTCTTAAACATGCGGGGCAAATTGATGCACGTACGCGAGCCACCTCTTGAACTTTGAGAGCAAAGTGCTACACATATGGGAGCCAACACTTGAGCCTGTAGCATCCACCTCTAGATTCTCGGTGCTGGTGGATCGATGGATTAGGCCGCGACGAGAACGTTGTGTTCTGAAGGAAGGGTGGGTGATTGTAGTACCTCTTGTCCCACATGGGTGCAAACTGAAAGTTTAAAAATGATGTATAATGGGTTACAATAGACTCCTATAGCAACTTGAAGGACTAAAATTATCCAGTCCTAAAGTTTAAGGACTAAAATCATATTTTTCCCAAAATGAAGAACTAAAATTGTGTAAGTCCAAAAGAATGAGGACTTAAAAAGCATGCATTCCCCTTCAAAAACAAATCTCGCATTTCCTGAAATTATTGCATTTGGAAGGAGTCGAACCTGAACCTTTCTAGTCGCAAGATTGAACAACTGACCACTGCACTATAATGATTTTGTTGCTAATCAACATAGTATATATCTATATCTATATGTATATGTATATAGGTATATGTAATTTTTATGGGGTATGCGGATATCTCCATGCGTACCCCCTCCCTCTGCCCCTATATATATATATAGGGTGGAGCCAGGAAAAAAAGTTCGGGGGATGTGGGAAATTATTTTTCAAATAAATTATTGTTAAAGAATATATAAAGATTAATTGGTATATATGCAAAATAGTAACCAATATTATATTTGTACATATATTCTTATACAAAAATATTATAAAAATAATACTAATTTAGTACAATAAAAAAATATTTATCTAGTCGATCTTGTTTATTTTGGTTAGGAAGATGACAAGAAATTTGAGTGGTTCTACTCCAAGGAAACCCGTAAATTCATTCATATTATGCCTGCATAATCAACTTAGAAAAATGGCTAATTATGATTGTCGTTGTCTCCTAAATAATTTGTAATATTACTTTCTACACATGGGCGAATCATATAATTTTATCCAGGGGTAAAAGTTAATGACATAAAAATTAAATAAAAAAGTCATGATAAAAATCTGAGTTTAAATACTCTAGGTAAAAATAGTGAGGTAAATAATTATAATTCAATTACAATTGTTCTCGACGAGAGCTCGTAGTTTGTTATCGTTGCATAATAGCTTCATTGTCAATCTAATCAACTTCCTTTTCAAAATATGTAACCAAGCAAACATTAAGCCAGTCATCTCCGACTCGGCGACGTAATCGATTTCTGACAATGTACATCGCAGAAAATGTTCTCTCGACACTCACAGTAGCAACGGGTAAGATTAATGCCAAAGTAATGAGCATATAAACCAATGTGTAGCTAGTGTACTGAAGCGTGTTTTCCTATCGCAAGTGTCCGGTGTCAAGTTTTAGTATATGAATTTAAAGTACGGATGCCGAACCCACGGAGAATGAAAATTAAGTTTATACCAAGTACTGTAATTAAAATAGTCATAACTTTATCTAGATGCTCAATCAATTGAATTAACTAAATAATTAGAACAAACTAACACGATGAATATTTAAGTGGGGGAAATCATCGAGAACGGATTCTAGAGGTTCAACTTCACTTAACTATCCACTATGTCGTGTTCTTCAGTTTATTAGCCAAGAATCCTATATTATATTACCTCTCCCGATTGTCAAATAGAATTAATCATTTTGATGTGTCCACCTAAGATAAATTATCAAACAATTTCAATAGCACAATGATTCTTTCTATGAATTCGTAAGAGTTATACGTTTGTCGACTGTATAAATTTCCAACGATGTGAATTCCTACGGTCCTATTCAAAACATCATCTCTCGAGTGATAGATTCTAAATAAATATGACAATTCAATCAATGATCAGTCAATTTAATTGCATTCCAATCAGGAAACACAAATAAACCATATGAAAAACCAAAAAATATTCATGAAATAATCAATGACAAAGTTTCAAGTTAAGCTACGTCTTTCCTTCAGAATAATAAGTAGTTTATGAACAACTTAAATAAACACATAGACATGTTCTTAATCATCATAAATTATAAAGGAAAATATAATCAAACGAATTGATTGATGGCTCTCCGTCCTCGGTAGTCGTCGTCGTCTTCTCCGTTGTCAAAATCTTTGCCCTTCATTGTAATCGTGCCGCCTCCAATTGATCTGTGTACGTGTGCTCTTGGTCACGTATATCATCTCTCGTTCAAAGTCCTTTTCACGTCAATAATGTTCCTCGCTTCTCCTTACTGCTCTTGTCCTCGGTTCTGCTGTCGTCCGTGTATTTACATACCCCACGTAATCTCCTCTTTTTTTTTCCCTCTGAATTCTGCTTCTTTTCTGATGCTCTTTTCTTTTCTTTTCTTTTTTTCCCCATAAAATCTGATTTGTTCCCTTTTTTGAAAAGTATTCACAATGTCTCCCTCAAATCTCGGCTGATATATTAAAAATATTACATGAATTTCCTTCTTTGAAATCTCGTTCTCACGTGCTACTACTTTGTCCCACGTCAATCATCAATTCTCCGTGTAATTGCTCCCCTAATATGATATAGATTCACACAAATCAAATAAAAGGAAAATATAATCAAACGAATTGATTGATGACTCTCCGTCTCCGATAGTCACCGTCGTCTTCTCTGTTATCAAAATCTTTGTTCTTTGTTGTAAACGCGTCGCATCCAATTGATCTGTATATGTGTTATGTGTGCTCTTGGTCACGTCAATAATGCCCCTCGCTTGTCCTTACATACCCCACATAATCTCCTTTTAATAATGTTATCTCCTTTGAAAAGTCTTCACAATGTCTCCCCCAAATCTCGGCAATTGAGATGATTCCAGACGGGTTGAGATTCATCACTACTCTCCGACAATTGAGAATTTATGGAATGTGTAATACCCTTGTCCCATATTGGTTGTGGATGAAAAAATTTAAAGTGGTTTATAAAGGCTTACAATGGACTATTATAGCAACTTAGGTTAACCATTTTCGTAGAGCGAAAACGAATACGAAGTAGTTGCTATAAGAGCCCATTGTGCAGTCGCGCTTGCACGGGCATGGGCCCGGGACGTGACTTAATGGTATCAGAGCCGGTCACCGGCAGAAAACACCGGGAGATAAGTGTTATGCAGGGCAAAAATGCTACGTGCGTGGGAGCCACCTCTTTAACCTAAAAAGGGCAAAGTGCTACACGACGGGGGCCACCTCTTGAACCTGCTGGGCAAAGTGCCACGTGCATGGGAGCCACCTCTTGAACCTGCGGGGTAAAGTGCTACATGACGGGAGCCACCTCTTGAACCTGAAGGAGCCACCTCTAGATTCTCGGTGCCGGTGGATCGATGAGTTAGGTCGCGACGAGGACGTCGCGTTCTAAAGGAGGGGTGATTGTAATACCCTTGTCCCACATTGGTTGTGGATGAAAATTTAAAGTGGTTTATAAATGCTTACAATAGACTATTATAGCAACTTGGGTTAACCATTTTCGTAAAGCGAGGACGGATACAAAGTAGTTGCTATAAGAGTCCATTGTGCAGTCGTGCTTGCGCGGGCCTGGGCCCGGGGCGTGACAGAATGTCCGATGAATTCAACAACAGATTACGGGTGGTGAATGGTCAAGAAGGAGAAGATTATCACAAAGTTTGTCACATACCATCTATTTTAATTGAAGAAGGAATTTTTGGTGAGGATGTCCCATAAATAAAGGCATTTACAATACAATTCCCAAACTTTTAGAACAATCAAATATAGTCATAGAAATTATTTTTAATAAAGAATAGTCCCAAACTTTTATTCTTCCCAAAAATTTGTTTTTAATCAAAAGTGGTCTCAAAGCCCCTTATTCAATTACGGGATCACTTTTGTTAAAAAAACAATTTCTGTGACTAAATTTGTTAAAAACATTTATTTATGTGTGACTATTTTTTATGAAGAACAATGTATTTAGAACTATATTTGATTAATTTTAAAAATTTGGGATTAATATTGAAAAGTTCATATGCCATTAGACAATTTTTGAAATTTAGCCATTAAGAAATCAATTAAACGTATTTAAGAATATGTAGTAATATAGTCTTATGAGAAGCCAGCTTTGAAGTAGTTCTTATCATTAATAGAGTCTCCAAGTCTAAATATTAATTATCAATGATACCCGCTAGAAGATACCACCTGACGAGCCGACCTAGCTCCAAGGCATGTTACTCGTCATTCTTCGGCGAGAGCTCGCATACCCCTCCGAGCTCTTTTGCGAGGCCCGACCTGTTTGGCCGACCTGTTTCACCTTACCTGTTTCTCGTCACTAACTCGACATGAGACCTCTTTTGGGAGACCGAGCTGATAGGCCGAGCTCTCCTCATTTCCCATGTTGCTACCGGCTCTCAGCAAGGAAACCAGTTCCCCAAGAGATCTAGTCCTAGATATGCGGAGCAATATCAGGGATTCGATTGTGTTATCAGGATCTTGACATATCTGGGTAAGATTTGGATAAACATGGAAAGAGTCCTTGTTGCAATACTACTCTTAGGTCTCCGCCTATAAATACCAGGTTTGGAGTATTGATTAAGAACTAATGTTATAATTGCTTTCACTTACAGCATATATTCTCTTCATATTCTCTCGCCTGACTTGAGCGTCGGAGGGGACCCGCCGGAATAACTTCCGGCCCCTTCTCACATTTGCTTCGTATTTTCAGGTCATTGCAGAGGATATTTGCTAATACCTAGGCTGTTATATTGAGTGTTGAAGAAAGAGAGGTGAACCCCCTCTCTATTGATATCAGAGCAAGTCATCGCAAATTTAGGTGATATCAATTGGCGCCGTCTGTGGGAAATATTTACTGAATTGAAGACGTTGATATGGCTGGACGACGTGGACGTGGGCGTGGAGTCAGGAGGAATCAGGAAGAAAGATTAAATACCAGTGTGGAAAATCAAGATGTTCCTCCGCAGCAGGAAGATCAGGCACCTCCATCTGTTATGAAGGTGGGAGATATGACTATGGAGCAACTGGCACAATTCATCAGTCAGACCATGCAAAATACTCTTTTCCAACACCAGGTTCCGCCACCAACGGAATCTAATCAACCTCCACCGCCTTCTCAAACAAATCAGGCGCCTTCGCCTGTTCAGCCAGAACAGGCCCGTGAAAACAATAGGGTAGCCAGTGCTGTGGTAGATACACAAGTAGAGCCTCCGCTAATAGATCCAATGGAGGCTGTATGGGGAGAGATAAGGCGATTGGCTCAGCATCTTGGTGGCCGAACTCCAGTGGTTAGGAGAGAAAGTCCATTCTGCCTAAATATTCTAAGAGAGGAACTCCCGCCAAATTTCAGACAACCTGCAGTGGGAGAATATGATGGAAGCACAGACCCTGAAGAGCATCTTGGAAGATTTGAGAATGCTGCTCTGTTGCATAGGTATTCTGATGGGATCAAGTGCCGTGTTTTCCTTACCACCCTGGTTAGATCGGCGCAACAGTGGTTTAATTTACTTAAACCAAACACTGTAAGCTGCTTTGAGGAGTTCAGTTCTGCCTTTCTAAACCAGTATGCCAGCAGTAAGAGGTATCAAAAAACTTCTTTGAGCCTGTTCACTACCAAGCAGAATGAGCAGGAGTCCTTGAGGGAGTTCGTACAACGCTTTAACGGGGTAGCCTTAGAGGTCCCCGCTGCAACGATGGATGTCCTTATTAATGCCTTTACACAAGGGCTTAAGGCAGGAGAGTTCTTTAAATCCCTGGTAAAGAAAACTCCTAGAAGTTATGACGAACTTCTGGGAAGAGCTGAAAAGTATATCAATCTAGAAGATGCTCAGAGACAGAGAAGGGTTGATCTGCGGCCATCAGACAAGAAGGATAAGTTAGAGTTAAGTAAGAAAAGAACTGTTGACAGGGCTGATGAAAGTGGTCGAACTAGAAGTCAATTTGCATCACGCATACCTCTATCCATGAGCTTGGAAAGAGCTATGGAAATATGTGATGATAGAAAGAAACTAGAAAGACCCAGGAGGTTGGATAATGGGTCCCGTACTCCTATTTCTGATAAGTATTGTGAATTCCATAGAGAGTACGGTCATATAACGAATGAGTGCCAGAAGCTTGAAGATGAGGTAGAAAGAATCATCAGAAGAGACTCTGAAATAAAAACTCTGCTAACAAGGAAGCAGGAACCTTCTCAGAAAGGACAGGGTAGAAGCCGGTACCGAGGAAAAAGAAGAGAAAAGACACCATATAGGGGCCGAACCAGGTCCCGTGAAAGGGGTATCGCTCCTAAAGAAACAGATAATCAAAGGAGAAGGGTCGAACAGGTGGATAATAATCCTACCCGAGGAACTATTAATATGATCTCAGGGGGACCCACGGATGGAGACTCGGGCAGAGCTCGGAAAAGTCATGGTAGAAGAATGGAAACTTTCGAAGTATCAGAAGAGTTAATTGAAAGGGATGAGCCGGTCATAAGCTTCGGACCTAGTGATCTGAGAGGAGTTGCAACTCCACACAATGATGCCCTAGTCGTGACCGTAACCATAGCTAATTATGACGTAGCAAGGATCTTCATTGATACTGGGAGCTCAGTCAATGTCTTATTTAAAGATACTTTAGAAAAGATGCAGATAGAGGGGTCAAAATATGAACACATTGCAACTCCTCTGTATGGGTTCACCGGGCACGCAATTCAACCGCTTGGACAGATCAACTTGCCCTTATCTCTGGGTCATGGGATGTCTCGCATAACAAAGATGGTTAATTTCACTGTGGTAGAAGCACCATCATCGTACAATGCAATCTTAGGCCGACCTGCAATGAAGGACTTCAAGGCGGTAGCTTCTACCTATCATCAGAAATTAAAATTCCCAGTGGGTAGAGAAGTTGGGGTTCTTTGTGGTGACCAGAAAACAGCCCGCAGATGTTACGTGGACGAAGTAAAGGAAGACGTGAAGCGAGCTCGCCGGGAGGTCGGTTGTATTGAAAGAGCTGGGTATAATGTTCCTAAAGACAAAGGCATTCCCAACAGCTTGGATGAAGAACCTGAAATAATTGAGCTCGTCTCTACTGATCAAAAAGTAAAAATAGCCAAGGACTTGGAAATAAACGTTAGAGCCGATCTCATTTCATGTTTAATTAAAAATGAGGATATCTTTGCCTGGAGTGCTCGAGATCTAAGAGGAATTAGACCAGACGTACTAGAACACCATTTGAATGTGCTCTCGGGAGTCCAACCTGTAAAACAGAAGAAAAGACATTTTGGACCTGAAAAGGATAAGGTCATAAGAGAGCAGGTGGAGGAGCTCCTTCGGGCAGGTCAAATTCGAGAAATACAATTTCCAACATGGCTCTCAAATGTGGTCTTAGTACCAAAGAGCTCTGGAAAGTGGAGGATGTGTATAGACTTCAGAGATCTTAATAAGGCATGTCCGAAGGATTGTTACCCATTACCAAGGATTGATCAGATGGTTGATTCAACAGCAGGACATCAGTACTTGTGCTTAATGGATGCCTACCAGGGATATCATCAGATTCCTCTGGCTAGAGAAGATCAAGATAAAGTCAGTTTTGTCACGTCAGATGAGACTTTTTGCTATGTTGTTATGCCCTTCGGGCTCAAGAATGCAGGAGCTACTTACCAGCGTTTGATGGACAAGGTGTTTTCAAAACAGCTCGGCCGCAATGTGGAAGTATATGTGGACGACATTCTTGTAAAATCAAAAAGTGGCACCGATCTCATTGCCGATCTGACTGAGACTTTCTCCACCCTTAGGTCTTACGGGCTAAAGTTAAACCCTCAGAAATGTGTATTCGGGGTAAAAAGCGGGAAATTTCTAGGCTATATAGTGACAGAAAGGGGGATTGAAGCTAATCCAGAGAAGGTGAGAGCTATCTGTGAGATGTCTCCGCCGAAGAACCTTCAAGAGGTGCAACGCTTGGCTGGAAAAATCGTTTCTTTATCACGATTTATTTCTAGATCAGCTCATAGAAGTCTCCCCTTTTTTAAGATACTCCGGAAGGCTGGGAAATTTGATTGGGACGAAAAATGTGGGGAAGCATTTGAAGAACTGAAAAAATACTTAGCTGAACTTCCAATTTTGGCCAAGCCTATGCAGGCAGAGAGGCTATACGTCTACCTATCAGCGACTGAGGAAGCAATCAGCTCGGTTCTCGTCAAAGAAAGGGAATCAGAACAGCAGCCGATATATTACTTATCTCATGCCTTGAAGGATGCGGAGCTGAGGTATCAGGAGATCGAGAAGTTGGCTCTAATGTTGATCATCACAGCTAGGAGACTCAGGCCTTACTTCCTATCCCATCCTATAACAGTGCTAACAAACAGCTCCCTGGGAAAAATACTCAGTCGCGCGGATGTCTCTGGACGACTTGTTAAATGGACAACTGAACTAGGTGAGTATGATATACAGTATGAGCCACGCACAGCTATCAAAGCTCAGGCCTTAGCAGATTTTATTGCGGAGACTGTACATCCCGAAAAAGAAGAATTATGGAAAGCATTTGTAGATGGTTCTTCTTGTAATGAGGGAAGTGGGATTGGGGTTGTGCTGATCTCTCCTACCGGAGAAGAAGTATGTTTGGCAGTTCGGTTGGATTTCCGAGCTTCCAACAATGAAGCAGAGTATGAGGCAGTATTGACTGGATTAAGGGCTGCTCGAAATGTTGGAGCTAAGCGTATACATGTCTTCTCTGACTCACAGTTGGTAGCCCAACAAATGAATGGCGCCTATGAGGTTAGAAACGAGAAGCTAATCCATTATGCAAGTACCATAGAAAAAATAAAGGAGGGATTTCTAGAGGTAGCATTCAAACATATCCCAAGAGAGGAGAATAGAAAGGCCGACAGTTTGGCAAGAATGGCTAGTGCTCTCCGCGCTTGGCAAGATAGAGACGTGGTGTTTCAAATTGAGTTGACTCCTAGTCAGGACGTCCCATCTGAATCCGTGGAAGAGAATGATTGGAGACAAGAGCTCTTAGACTACCTTACCAAGGCCAAGCTCCCTTCTGATACCAAAAAAGCATATAGACTCAAAAAAAGGAGTCAGAGGTTCATACTCATTGAGGGCGTCCTGTACAAGAGGTCTTTTGCCCAACCACTTCTGCGTTGTTTGGGTCCGAAAGAGTCAGACTACGTATTAAGGGAAATTCATGAGGGGTGCTGCGGAAATCACCTAGGATCGTATTTCTTGGCTAAGAAGGTGCTCCTTGCCGGATATTTCTGGCCTACTATTCAGAAGGATTCTGCTGCTATGGTTATATCATGTGACAGTTGTCAAAGACATTCCAGGCTCCAGCATCATCCAGCTATGATGATGAAAGCTATTGTAGCGGCATGCCCATTTGATCAGTGGGGCATTGATATAGTAGGACCTTTTCCAACAGGTAAAGCTCAGAAGAAATTTCTGATTGTTGCCATTGATTACTTCTCTAAATGGGTGGAAGCAGAGCCACTAGCCAGAATCACTGAGAAAGAGGTCTTCAACTTCATCTGGAAAAATATTGTTTGCCGATTTGGTGTCCCGCGGAAGATCATCTCGGACAATGGAAGGCAATTCCAAGGAGCTTTGCTCAGAGCATGGTGTGAAGAATTAAAAATCCACCAGGCTTTCACTTCCGTTGCATATCCTCAGAGCAATGGCCAGGTAGAAGTTACCAACAGGTCTCTCGTGCAAAGCATCAAAGCTAGGTTGGGAAAAGCTAAGGGAAATTGGGTTGAAGAACTACCTAATGTTCTATGGTCGTATCGAACTACACCAAAAACGGGAACAGGTGAAACCCCATTCAGTATGGTCTATGGAAATGAAGCGGTACTCCCAGCTGAAATTGGAGCGGAATCATCAAGAGTGCATTTCTATGACGAACAAAACAGCGATAGAAGAGCTGCTGACCTGGACCTGATTGAAGAAGTAAGGGAGGCTGCGGCCATCAGAATGGAAGCCTACCGCAATCGTGTGACGCGGATGTACAACAGACGAGTCATCCAGAAAACTTTCCAGGTCGGTGATCTCGTACTAAGAAAGGTGCAAGAGGTTCAAGTGGGCAAGCTTGACCCTAAATGGGAGGGTCCCTTCAAGATTGTTGAAAAGCTAAGCTCAGGAGCTTACTACCTAGAAGGTCCTGATGGGAAGATGTTGAAAAGACCATGGAACGCTTACCATCTCCGAAAATATTATTCTTAGTTCAGCTCTTTAAATTTTAGCGAAGATTGTTTTTGTTTTTGGACAATATACTCTTTTATTATACAAAGTTTTATAATTTTTGCCAGATATTGTATAACCAGGAAAAGGGTTTTCAACCTACCTGAGGAGCACGAGCTCAGCCCTGGTCACGCCAGGAGCATGGGTGTGCAAGCACGAGCTCAGCCCTGGTCACGCCAGGAGCATGGGTGTGCAACCAACCTCAGAAGCACGAGCTCAGCCCTGGTCACGCCAGGAGCATGGGTGTGCAAGCACGAGCTCAGCCCTGGTCACGCCAGGAGCATGGGTGTGCAAGCGCGAGCTCAGCCCCTGGTCACGCCAGGAGCATGGGTGTGCAACCAACCTCAGAAGCACGAGCTCAGCCCTGGTCACGCCAGGAGCATGGGTGTGCAAGCACGAGCTCAGCCCTGGTCACGCCAGGAGCATGGGTGTGCAAGCGCGAGCTCAGCCCTGGTCACGCGAGGAGCATGGGTGTGCAACCAACCTCAGAAGCACGAGCTCAGCCCTGGTCACGCCAGGAGCATGGGTGTGCAAGCACGAGCTCAGCCCTGGTCACGCCAGGAGCATGGGTGTGCAAGCACGAGCTCAGCCCTGGTTACGCCAGGAGCATGGGTGTGCAACCAAACTCAGTAGCACGAGCTCAGCCCTGGTCACGCCAGGAGCATGGGTGTGCAAGCACGAGCTCAAGCCCTGGTCACGCCAGGAGCATGGGTGTGCCATCTGCCTCAGGAGCACGAGCTCAGCCCTGGTCACGCCAGGAGCATGGGTGTGCCACCTGCCTCAGGAGCATTGGTGAATTATTAGACCAGGCCGAGCCACTTCACCCTTGGTCATAGCTGTGTAATGTTTGGTAAAAAACCAGGCCGAGCTACTTCACCCTTGGTCCCAGCTGTTTAATGTTTGCAATTATGCTGTGAATTATTACGCCAGGCCGAGCTGCATCACCCTTGGTCATAGCTGTGTAATGTTTGGTAAACCAGGCCGAGCTACATCACCCTTGGTCCCAGCTGTTTAATGTTTGCAATTATGCTGTGAATTATTACGCCAGGCCGAGCTGCATCGCCCTTGGTCCCAGCTGGGTAATGTTAATAATTGGTAAATTATTAGACACAGCCGAGCTATGTCGCTCTTGGTCCCAGCTGTTTAATGTTTGTCAATAACTGGTAAATTATTTGACCCAGCCGAGCTATGTCGCCCTTGGTCCCAGCTGTTTAATGTTTGACATTATCGGGCAAATTGTTATGACAGGCCGAGCTGCATCGCCCTTGGTCCCAGTTGTTTAATGTTTGACATTATTTGGTACATTATTAAACCAAGCCGATCTGTATCCAACTTGGTCCTATCTGTTTAGTGTGCCATTACGTGGTAAATTATTAAGCTAATCCGAGCTACGTCATGCTTGGTCCGCCACAAAAAAATGACAAGAACGGTAAAACAGAAATAACATTAAATAAGAGAACAATCTGAGGAAATTACATTTATAGATCAGGGGGGAGAGAGGCAGCTACTTTCTCTACGTCTAGAAAATCTAAAGAGACGTCAGGCACAAGACAGCCACGTTCTTTGATCTGGCTAAGACATCCCTGGAACCCAGCCTCAATAAAAGTAAGGAGTTTCTCTCCTACCAACTCCTCAGACTTTTGTTTCTCCTCGGCCGCCTCCTTCAAAGATTTAGCTAGTTCCTGCTCAGCAGAAGTAGCTAGCCCTTTAGCTAAAGCTAACTCATTACGCAGCTCCCGGAGCTCAGCCTCATGTTGACGTTTGTGGACCTCAACCAAAGAACGAGCCTCGGCCACAGCGACGGCCCCCTTCTCAACCTGAGTTTTCAGCTCCGAGATGTCTTTCTCATGAAGAGATTTGGCCTCAGCAAGGGTGTCTTGCATATTATCGAAGACCTTGGCATCTTTCAAGGATTGTCTTCGGATCATATTTGCCCTTGACATAAACTCACCCATCAAGAGCATAGACTCGGTCAGACGGCTCCCAGTTCGGGTCATCAGGTCCCCCCAGCTCAGTTGGCTCATATAAAGGGCATCCTCAGTATTGGGAAGATCACGAGCCACAGCTAGGGCAACGGTGCTCGGGCCTTCCCCAACTAGTCGTACACCACCTCTGTAAGCTTCCATCACCCGCTCACGACATCTCTCCACACGAGCTGGTGCACCCCCTTTCTCACCCGTTGAAGGGAGGTCGGACGGATCTGGGCGTGACCGAACTTGCCTCACAGGATGAGCTTCAACAGCAGTAGACCCTGACGAACCCCCAGGAGCTGCCGGTCTTTTCCGGGATAGCTGGGCTACATCTTCGGGGGGGCTCTCACCTCCTACATCCACAATAGTGACACCCTCGGCTGCTGGGGGTTGGCCCTGTTTTTGCTTCCTCTTCTGAATAGCTTTCAGCACTAATGAGTTCATAACTCTGTCTTCTGTATAAACAGATACATAGTTCAGTCACACCGAACAAAATACACGAGTAAAATAATGGTTAAAGCATGTTAGAACCAGTACCGGCTCTCCCCCTTAAGGTCAGATCAGCTGGACTCAGCCCAGCAAAACAAAGCAGATCCTCCACCACCAGCTTAGATGAATTAAAACTGTGACCTCCTATGGCTTTCATCACATCTAAGAAGGCGGTGCTCTTTTTGAAATTTTTAGGAGGAGAGGGGAGAGCCGGGAGATGTTCAAGCCAATCAGAGCAGCAGACCCAGGGCTGGGAGGGCTTTACAAAAAAGAACTCATTTTTCCAGTCTTTGATTTTGCTAGGATAACCCCCAACAAAGGCACAGCCAGGTCGGCTGGTGACATACCAGGGGCCCTCATCTGATCTCTTGATGTGAAAAAAATAAGAGAGGGTGGGGTGGTCATAAGGCAAGCCTAACGCCTTAAAGATAACTACGAGACTACACAAAATTCGGAAGGAGTTGGGAGAAAATTGGCCAAGGTTTAACTGATAAAAACTACTGAACTCTTGAAAGAATGCAGGAAGAGGAAAACGTAAACCCCCTTCTAGCTGACCGCGGTAGAAGGTAAAAAAACCCTGAGGAGGTTGGTTGGGTCGTTGAGAAGAAGAGGGGAAGATGAATTCATAATCAGAAGGGGCCTGGCTGACCTGTCGTATTTTGGCCTCATCTGACTCATCCAAGACAGGAACATAAAGTTCATACCAAGGATAATTGCCTGGAGGCGACTCTGATCTAAGTGGCGAGCTGACCTCAGTCACTTGAAGGTCGGGTTCGGCTGAGGTCCCAGCTTCCTGGGGAGCCTCAGTGCGCACCACTTCTTCAAGGGGCTCAACTCCCTCAGGAAGGGCAATCCCTTCGGGATAAAATGAGCCGTACTGATCTACAGCTCTAAGCTCCTCGTCAGTAAGAGGGGAAGGAAACAATTGAGGTGAAGACATTGTAACAAAAACAGCTGAGAAAACGTACCTAGGAGTTTTCAGAAATAAAAATGGCAAGCTAAAGAGGTCGGATCCGATCTGTTTCGAAAATGGCAAAAGTGGATAATGAGGGACCCGGAGTGGTATATATATAGGGAGACCTCAACGAATCCTGGCCGTTGATCCTTGATGCGCTGTACGGTCTAGATTAGCCTCGGGAATCGGGAGGGGAGCCCAACGGTCACAATTTCAATTTAAAATTCAAATTTTGTAGCCGTTAGTTCCCGCCTAAATCAAGTTTTGCTATTGTCAAGAATTGGCTCGTCAGGATAACTCAGCACATACGAGCTTTTGGTCTACAACGTCAGCTCGACAGGGAGGGGGGACTGTGATACCCGCTAGAAGATACCACCTGACGAGCCGACCTAGCTCCAAGGCATGTTACTCGTCATTCTTCGGCGAGAGCTCGCATACCCCTCCGAGCTCTTTTGCGAGGCCCGACCTGTTTGGCCGACCTGTTTCACCATACCTGTTTCTCGTCACTAACTCGACATGAGACCTCTTTTGGGAGACCGAGCTGATAGGCCGAGCTCTCCTCATTTCCCATGTTGCTACCGGCTCTCAGCAAGGAAACCAGTTCCCCAAGAGATCTAGTCCTAGATATGCGGAGCAATATCAGGGATTCGATTGTGTTATCAGGATCTTGACATATCTGGGTAAGATTTGGATAAACATGGAAAGAGTCCTTGTTGCAATACTACTCTTAGGTCTCCGCCTATAAATACCAGGTTTGGAGTATTGATTAAGAACTAATGTTATAATTGCTTTCACTTACAGCATATATTCTCTTCATATTCTCTCGCCTGACTTGAGCGTCGGAGGGGACCCGCCGGAATAACTTCCGGCCCCTTCTCACATTTGCTTCGTATTTTCAGGTCATTGCAGAGGATATTTGCTAATACCTAGGCTGTTATATTGAGTGTTGAAGAAAGAGAGGTGAACCCCCTCTCTATTGATATCAGAGCAAGTCATCGCAAATTTAGGTGATATCAATCAAGTTGCGTCAGATATTTATTAAATGGTCAAAGATTCATAGGAAATTCCAAATAAAAAATGACTTGGAAATTTTGATTAAATGTCAACTTTATAAATTTATTATTGTATTTTGTGGAAACATAGTTTTTTTTTTATAAAATTGGCATGACTGGTAGTCTACCCCTACTATTCTTCGACAGGAAAGCTTCCTTTTTTAATTAATACAATATAATAAAATATTACATGAATTTCCTTCTTTGAATTCTCGTTCTCACGTGCCGCTACTTTGTCCCATGTCAATCATCAATTCTCCGTTTAATCTGCTCCCCTAATATAATATAGATTCACACAAATCAAATAAAAAGATAGGAGATTTGTTTCCAGCATTGCACTGTATATCGGATGACTGTTTATTAAAAAAATCAGAATAAGTGGTGTTGGGACGTTGCATGTAGGTGGCGCCCCATCGCCATGTCTTCTGCTTCGGTGTATGATTTTTCACTTTTGAGTCCCAATTTGAATTTTTGTCACATTTATGCATTTCTCATCATCTTCTAGTCATAAAACATCTCGTTCATTGGATCCCTATAAAATAACAAAAACAACAACATAAGACGTAATTCTACTCGAATAACAAAATAAAATCGAAATAAAAGAGAATAAAATATAAGTGTAAAAATGCACTTACCATGTACCTTCTTGTTTCCACCATTTTCTTAGCAAGATCTGCAATTCCATCAACTGCTGAAAATTAACTGGTAGTACACATATTGTGATATCCCCGAATGGTTAATTGCATTTGGGCATTAATTGCGATTATTATGATTAATTATGTGGTAATTAATTATGCATTGGATTTATTTATTTACCTTATGGAAATGCATGGTCATGTGGATAGGGTGACCCGGGGTTGCATTTCAGGGTGCATGTGGTGCATGTTGGGTAAATATTATTGGAAGCATGATTTATTTGCCATTGGTAGCAATTGATTAGAAATCATGTGTTTAATTGATATTTTGGTGCATTTTGAATTAATGCTTTGGAAAATATAATGTTAGGGTGTTTTATACACCATGGAATATTATGGTATGCTTTTAATTAATTAAAACCAACACCTTTTATTACCCCAACCCCACCTCATCCAAATCACTTTCACTTTACCAAATCATTTCCCACACAAACCCTTCCCCTCATTTTCGAGTTCCAGCCTTGGGGTGAAGAGAAGCCCTTGCAAAATCTTGTTTTGTGGAGTATATTGGGTGATTTGAGGTCCCCAAGAGGTATGGATACCTCATGGTTGATTTTGTTGTGTTTTGTTTAAGTTTGGGTTGGTTTTGAATGGTTTTAAAATGGGTTTGTGTTGGGTTATTGTGGGTTTGGTTAATGGTTGGATTTATACTTGTTTTGAAGTATATTTTGGTGGTTTATGTTAATATTTATGTTGTTGGTTGGTTGGTTTAAGTGTTGGTATGGATTGGAAGGTTTTTGGGAGCAAAAATGGTGAAAAACGCATGTCTGTGCGAGGCGATCGATCGCCTGAAAAGAGGCGACCGATCGCCAAGAGACAGTAACATTTTTGCGGAACAGGCGATCGATCGCCTGTTATGAGGCGACCGATCGCCGAGAGGCAGTAGCCAAATTAAGGGCTAGGCGATCGATCGCCATGTTTGGCGCGATCGATCGCCGCGATAAAAATTTTGAGGCGATCGATCGCCTGGGTGAAGCGATCGATCGCCGCCAGTGGATTTTTGGAAAATGGTTTATTTTGTCAAATTTTTGGTATTTGGCTATTATTTGGCTTCTAATATGGGGTTGTGTGATTGTGTAGAACCATCCCAGGTAGCAACACAACCGAGGAACTGAAGCCATATCAAATCCACTTTTGGAAAGGTACGTAGTGGACGTACGTGCACCCCAACGGTACATGTATCTTATATACTTATTGTTTATGCATTGTGGATGCAAGTATATATGTGGTATTGCATAGTGGATGCAAATACATGTTATGCATGATGTTTATAGATGCATATGATTATTGGTGCATATCCCATGAGTCGTGGTCATCCCTTGATGATTTTAATGCTTGCCGCTATTTGGTTTGGTTCCGCTAAATGTGAAGCGAGGGGTGGGAGCGCCGCATGTCACATTTGAGCGTGGTTATCATATAGGACGAGGAAAGGGTATTTGCCGCTCAATGAGAGGCGAGGGGTGGGAGTCCCGCAGTCCATTGAAGCGAGGTTATCCTATGCCGTCTATATGTAAATAAGCGAGGGGCATTAAAATACATTGTGATGGACAGACTAGGGATTGGGGATCAGTATTGGTTATTGATGAGCTGGTATATGTCATGACATGTTTAGACCATTAAAAATAATCTATTGATTATACTCATGAGTTATGGTACAGGGACAACCAAACGGGAAGCGTTTGAAATGCATGGGGAAAACAGGAAGTGTTTTATTATGATTATGCATTTACGCTTTATCTTCATATTATGTTGAATATGAATGATTATTATTGCTCATGTTTGGGGGTTGTCCTTGTAGGTACACGTTTGGCAGGATAGAAGGGCTAGACGGGTTGAGATGGTGAGCTTTTGAGGATGCTTTTGGAACTTGAAGGACAGGATTATTTTGGATAGTAACTACTCTAGGAGTAGTATAAAACTATAGTTGAACACATTCATTGATTGGAATGTAATTAATCCTTTGGTAGTCCTTATTTTTGGCATGTAATGCTTAAGCTCATAGACTCAACACGTTATTTCTCACTCTGATCATTTATATTAGCTCTATTATGCCTTGATTCCGCACTTAAGGATTAGGGTCCTTACATTAGTGGTATCAGAGTAGTGGTTAGAGAACCCGGGAACGAGTGAAGGGTAGCCTTAGCATGTTTGGCTAGGTGCTTACATTTGAAGCATGTTTATGCATGTGGTGCATATTAATGTATATCTTGTTATACTAACGTGCTTATTCTCATTCCTGTTATCTAACGGCATATATATATATATTGCTTTTGAATTGTTGTTAACATTTGTGTTACAGCATGGCTGCTAATGAGGAGGTCGGAGATGTTGGTAGTGTGAACGCAAGCGTTGGTCAAGTGAACCCTCTACCTCCACCGGCCGTAGGAATGGAACCAGTGGTTCAGTTATTGCTACCGGGTGAGATTAGCTTGACGCAATTTCTATCTTATCATCCGCCCCGGTTTGAGGGGACAGAGTCCGGAGAAGAGGCTGAAGAGTGGTTGGAAAGACTTGAGCAGATCTTTGTATCAGCTCCTTGTGCTGTGACAGCTTGGCTGAGGCTGGCGGAGTTTCAATTAGCCAAGAAACCTCTAATGTGGTGGAGGAGCACAGTAATGGAAATGAGAGCACTGGGTGCTGTGATCGACTGGACACTCTTCAGGACTAGGTTTTTGAATCGGTACTTCTCCGCAGCAGCAAGACAGACAAAGGAGGATGAATTTACAAGTCTGAGGCAGGGGAACATGACAGTGGCAGACTATGCCACACGGTACTCTTCATTGCTGAGATACGTTCCCCACATTGCCACCAGTGGACACGCTAAGATGAGGAACTTTATGAAAGGATTGCGACCGGAGCTCTATGACCGGGTTATCACTAATAACCCAACTTCCTTTGACGATGCTCTCACAAGGGCGGAGCTTGCCGAGCTTGGAGTGGGAGCTTACGCTATGCCACCACCGGTACCGCAACAGAGGCAGACCAATGACAGCTTGAGGCCTCGGGGTGAGCCATTTAAACCCCGTGGTGCCTCTTCATCTTCGCGGTATGGTGGAAATAAACACTTTGGTCAGAAACAGGATGGCAAGAAGGGTAATTGGTCGGCCAATCGAGGATCTTCACAAGGGGATAGGCCGGGAGAGCCGAGGTGCAATAATTGTGGAGGGCCACATTCTTCAAACAAGTGTCCTGCATGTTATATCTGTGGCAAGATGGGCCACATCGCTCGGTATTGCCCCACACGGGGAGGACAGTCTGAGTTTCAGGGCAGCAAGGCCGAGGTTTGAGGATAGGACAGTGCAGCAGAGGCAGCAGTTTGGGCCTCGACCATCGGGAGGTCAGACAGTAGGACCACCCCAGGGGCAGGTGTATGCACTGACCAGGGAGCAGGCCCAGGCAGCCCCAGAGGAGGTGATTGCCGGTACGTGTCATTTATTTACGTACCCCGCTTTTATTTTGATCGATACAGGTGCCTCCCATTCTTTTGTATCGGTGGGTTTTGTGGAAAGACACCATATGCGCACCTCTTCTTTACCCACGCCTCTCCTTGTCTCGACACCCACTGGAAGAAATGTCGTTGCTGATCAGTTTATGGCAGATTGCCTCATTTATTTTGAGGGCAACGAGTTGAGGTCAGACTTGATTGTGCTGGGTATGTCAGACTTTGACTGCATCTTGGGTATTGATATTCTGAACAGATATCAGGCAGTGGTAGATTGCCGGCAGAGGACAGTGAAGTGCAGACCTGAGTTGGGCAGTCAGTGGACTTTCTATGGCAACGGTTCTCGTGCGAAGATTCCGTTGATTTCAGCGATCAAGATGACTCAGTTGTTGGAACGTGGCCACACGGGCTATCTCATTTATGCCGTGGACACGTCTGGAAAGGATAAGGAACTAAGGGTTGAGGATGTGCCAGTAGTGGCAGAGTTCGCTGATGTATTTCCAGAAGAGATCCCAGGATTCCCACCGGCTAGGGAAGTTGAGTTTGAGATCGAGCTGTTGCCAGGGACATCCGCTATCTCTCGTGCACCTTATAGGATGGCACCGGCTGAGTTGAGAGAGTTGAAAGAACAGTTGCAGGATCTCCTGGACAAGGGATATATACGCCCGAGCGTGTCGCCATGGGGCGCACCAGTTCTCTTTGTGAAAAAGAAGGACGGTTCGATGCGGTTGTGTATCGATTACCGGCAACTGAATAAGGCTACAGTGAAGAACAAGTATCCTCTTCCAAGGATCGACGATCTGTTTGATCAGTTGCAAGGTACCAGGGTGTATAGCAAGATTGATTTGAGATCCGGGTATCATCAGATTCGGGTCAGAGAGGAAGATGTGCAGAAGACAGCGTTCCGGACCCGATATGGGCATTATGAGTTCCTAGTGATGCCGTTCGGCGTGACGAATGCTCCAGCAGTCTTTATGAGTCTGATGAACAGAGTGTTTCAACAGTATCTTGATTAGTTCGTCATTGTGTTTATTGACGACATTCTTATCTACTCCCAGAGTGAGGAAGAACATGTGAAACACTTGAGGACAGTGCTTCAGATTCTCAGAGAGCATCAGTTGTATGCTAAGCTCAGTAAGTGTGAATTTTGGCTGAGCAGTGTGGTGTTTCTGGGGCATGTCATATCGAGCAGCGGGATATCAGTGGATCCCAAGAAGATTGAGGCTGTGATGGAGTGGGCTGCCCCCACTTCTGTGCCAGAGATACGGAGTTTTCTGGGTTTGGCCGGATATTACCGACGCTTTGTCGAGGGCTTTTCGAAGATTGCCAAGCCGCTGACTCAGTTGACCCAGAAGGGAGTGCCTTTCTTTTGGTCAGAAGCTTGTGAGGAGAGCTTCCAGGAGTTGAAGCACCGGTTGACGACGGCGCCAGTGTTAGTGATCCCTACGGAGAACTCCAGATTTGTCCTGTATACTGATGCATCACTTCAGGGCCTTGGGTGTGTTCTGATGCAAGATAAGCATGTGGTAGCTTATGCATCGAGGCAGTTGAAGCCGCATGAGACCAGATATCCAGTTCATGACTTGGAATTGGCAGCTATCATCTTCGCCCTGAAGATCTGGAGGCATTACTTATATGGTACTTCATTCACCATATACACGGACCACAAGAGCCTCAAATTTTTATTCACTCAGGCGGAGCTGAACATGAGGCAGAGGAGGTGGATGGACCTACTCAAGGACTATGATTGCGAGATAGAGTACCATCCCGGGAAAGCCAATTTGACAGCAGACGCTTTGAGCCGGAAAGTGAGGAGTTCTGCTGAGGACGTCATTCATCTGTCGGCTATGATGACCTCCTATTGCCATCTGGGCTATGATTTTGACATTGATGCATCGCCTGTGTATGTATCAACTTTGCTAGCTGAGCCAGATATTTATGAGCGTATCAGGAGAGCTCAGAGGTCAGATAACGAGGTCCTGAGGTGGTTATCTTTAGTACATCTTGGTCAGCCAACGAAGTTCAGGGCGGCAGATGACGGATCCTTGAGATTGGGTGACCGTTGGGTGGTTCCGAGTACGCCGGAGTTGCGTAAAGGGATCTTGGAGCGAACTCATAGTAGCAGACTTAGCATCCACCCAGGTGGGAAGAAGATGTACAGAGATCTGCGTGGTCAGTTTTGGTGGAAGAGAATGAAGTCAGATGTCGTCGCTTTTGTAAGGAGGTGTTTGATCTGCCAGCAGGTTAAGGCAGAGAGACAGAGACCTGGCGGCGAGTTGAGAAGCTTGGAGATACCGAAGTGGAAATGGGAGCACATTTCCATGGACTTCGTGACTCATTTGCCGAGGAGTGCTTCAGGCTTTGATGCTATTTGGGTGATTGTGGACAGATTAACTAAGGTAGCCCACTTTATTCCCTATAGCATGACTTTCACATTTTTGAGGATGGCGCAGTTATATATTAGAGATGTGGTGAGATTGCATGGGATCCCCGTTTCCATAGTGTCAGATCGAGATCCGCGATTCACATCTCATTTCTAGGAAGGCCTTCAGTCAGCCTTGGGAACTGAAGTCAGATTGAGTACTGCTTATCATCCTCAGACGGATGGCCAGACCGAGCGCACTATTCAGACGCTCGAGGACATGTTAAGAGCTTGTGTTTTGGAGTTCGATGCCTCTTGGCAAGATTCAGTGCCTTTGGTAGAGTTTTCTTATAACAATAGCTACCAGGCAAGTATTCAGATGGCTCCGTTTGAAGCTCTTTATGGCAGACGGTGTAGATCACCCTTGTGTTGGGATGATTTGGACCGCAAATCGGTCGGAGGACCGGAGTTGGTTCGGGAGATGGAAGAGAAGATAAAGACTATAAGGCAGAAAATGAAAGCGACCCAGGACAGACAGGCAGCATATGCAATAAACGGCGGAGACCGTTGGAATTTCAGTTGGGAGATAAGGTCTTTTTGAAGATCTCGCCTTTCAGAGGCGTTGTGCGATTTGGGATGCGTGGGAAACTGTCTCCGAGGTATGTTGGACCGTACGAGATTTTGCAGCGCATTGGCACCTTAGCTTACCGACTGGCTTTGCCGCCTTCTTTATCTGGTATACATGATGTGTTTCATGTATCTATGCTGCGGAAGTATGAGCCGGATCCGTCTCATGTGTTACAGCCTTCCGAAGTTCAGTTAGAGTCCGATATATCTTATGTGGAACGGCCTGTCAGAATTCTGGATCGAGCAGACCGCAGACTTCGGAGCAAAGTGATACCTATGATCAAGGTTCAGTGGGATCGCAAGGGTGTCGAGGAGGCTACGTGGGAGACGGAGCGGCATATGGTGCAGCACTACCCGGAACTATTCTCTGGTATGTGTTTATGTTTAGTTTCCTTTTGGGGTAAGTGCATGTGATTTCGAGGACGAAATCTTATAAGTAGGGGAGTATTGTGATATCCCCGAAATGGTTAATTGCATTTGGGCATTAATTGCGATTATTATGATTAATTATGTGGTAATTAATTATGCATTGGATTTATTTATTTACTTTATGGAAATGCATGGTCATGTGGATAGGGTGACCCGGGGTTGCATTTCAGGGTGCATGTGGTGCATGTTGGGTAAATATTATTGGAAGCATGATTTATTTGCCATTGGTAGCAATTGATTAGAAATCACGTGTTTAATTGATATTTTGGTGCATTTTGAATTAATGCTTTGGAAAATATCATGTTAGGGTGTTTTATACACCATGGAATATTATGGTATGCTTTTAATTAATTAAAACCAACACCTTTTATTACCCCAACCCCACCTCATCCAAATCACTTTCACTTTACCAAATCATTTCCCACACAAACCCTTCCCCTCATTTTCGAGTTCCAGCCTTGGGGTGAAGAGAAGCCCTTGCAAAATCTTGTTTTGTGGAGTATATTGGGTGATTTGAGGTCCCCAAGAGGTATGGATACCTCATGGTTGATTTTGTTGTGTTTTGTTTAAGTTTGGGTTGGTTTTGAATGGTTTTAAAATGGGTTTGTGTTGGGTTATTGTGGGTTTGGTTAATGGTTGGATTTATACTTGTTTTGAAGTATATTTTGGTGGTTTATGTTAATATTTATGTTGTTGGTTGGTTGGTTTAAGTGTTGGTATGGATTGGAAGGTTTTTGGGAGCAAAAATGGTGAAAAACGCATGTCTGTCGAGGCGATCGATCGCCTGAAAAGAGGCGACCGATCGCCAAGAGACAGTAACATTTTTGCGGAACAGGCGATCGATCGCCTGTTATGAGGCGACCGATCGCCGAGAGGCAGTAGCCAAATTAAGGGCTAGGCGATCGATCGCCATGTTTGGCGCGATCGATCGCCGCGATAAAAATTTTGAGGCGATCGATCGCCTGGGTGAAGCGATCGATCGCCGCCAGTGGATTTTTGGAAAATGGTTTATTTTGTCAAATTTTTGGTATTTGGCTATTATTTGGCTTCTAATATGGGGTTGTGTGATTGTGTAGAACCATCCCAGGTAGCAACACAACCGAGGAACTGAAGCCATATCAAATCCACTTTTGGAAAGGTACGTAGTGGACGTACGGGCACCCCAACGGTACATGTATCTTATATACTTATTGTTTATGCATTGTGGATGCAAGTATATATGTGGTATTGCATAGTGGATGCAAATACATGTTATGCATGATGTTTATAGATGCATATGATTATTGGTGCATATCCCATGAGTCGTGGTCATCCCTTGATGATTTTAATGCTTGCCGCTATTTGGTTTGGTTCCGCTAAATGTGAAGCGAGGGGTGGGAGCGCCGCATGTCACATTTGAGCGTGGTTATCATATAGGACGAGGAAAGGGTATTTGCCGCTCAATGAGAGGCGAGGGGTGGGAGTCCCGCAGTCCATTGAAGCGAGGTTATCCTATGCCGTCTATATGTAAAGAAGCGATGGGCATTAAAATACATTGTGATGGACAGACTAGGGATTGGGGATCAGTATTGGTTATTGATGAGCTGGTATATGTCATGACATGTTTAGACCATTAAAAATAATCTATTGATTATACTCATGAGTTATGGTACAGGGACAACCAAACGGGAAGCGTTTGAAATGCATGGGGAAAACAGGAAGTGTTTTATTATGATTATGCATTTACGCTTTATCTTCATATTATGTTGAATATGAATGATTATTATTGCTCATGTTTGGGGGTTGTCCTTGTAGGTACACGTTTGGCATGATAGAAGGGCTAGACGGGTTGAGATGGTGAGCTTTTGAGGATGCTTTTGGAACTTGAAGGACAGGATTATTTTGGATAGTAACTACTCTAGGAGTAGTATAAAACTATAGTTGAACACATTCATTGATTGGAATGTAATTAATCCTTTTGGTAGTCCTTATTTTTGGCATGTAATGCTTAAGCTCATAGACTCAACACGTTATTTCTCACTCTGATCATTTATATTAGCTCTATTATGCCTTGATTCCGCACTTAAGGATTAGGGTCCTTACACATATCAATGATATAAGTCTCGAGTTGATTATCAAGTAAGAATAGATAATATCCAGAAAATTCATTGGGATATAATCGAGCAAAACTAATGAGATTTTCCTTGTCGAAAACAGAGAATGAGTCCCTAGGATTAAGACATCCCAGGTAAAGAAGTAATTCAGTATTTGCATCAGAAAATCGATGATTTAGCTCCATAAGTTGTTTATCTAAAACAGCACAAAACGACTTAATACGAAAATAAACCAAGTTGGTCTTTTCTTGAGTTCTCCATCTTGGACGCACAAAACAAACTCAAATGATTGCAATGCTTCTAACAACATGCGTGCTTCAACTTTCGGCTCCATGCTTACCCCATCATCCATAATAATTTCTAGTACTTCAATTACAGTGGATAACATCAAAGTGAGCCTGACTAAACTAGCATAATGTGACCCTTGATGAGTATCACCAGGTCGTTACATGTTAAATTCTTGATTCAACCCACACCCCACTAAAAATTTCACATTTCCTTAGTGCTTCTAATCTTCACAACCCTGGGAACATCTGAGAAGTCTGAGAGTCCTTCGAATGGCAAATCGAACTTCTCAGCAAAGAACTGCTGACTGATCGTACTTTATTTAACAATAAAAACTCAGAGATATGCGATTAATCCGTAAGTGCACTGTTGTCAAGTTTTAGTATAGTAAAATTGAGTATAGGTTGTCGATACCACATGCACTACTAGTAAGTACCAAATAAAATTAATCTAACTATATTTAGCCTACGAATATTGAGTGAATATTAGAATTATTAAACTTAAGATCTAGAACTTGAATCTCAAATCAGAAAAGCGCATCGAACGAAGAAATTCAGTAAGGAAAAACTGTCATGACAGCGTTTACCTATTTAATCCTATTATTCTCTTATAGTTATGATTGAATATAAAAAAATTTAAGGTGAAGAGTTTTCCGATTTTATTCATTATACTATCTCGAGCTATATTAAACCTAATATTAAATTGCAGTAAGTCACTCTCGTGCATTTATTTAAAAATTAGTATTGCATTAAACTTTGTATAAATTACTAGCCTTCAATTGGGTAATATATTGACATCACACGTGTATTTGATATCATCTCTCGACCTCAAACTGAAATCCGCAGCATGAATTATTTGGTCGTATTATAAAATCATCTCTCGATCTCAATTATAATAACTAAATTCATTCAAAGGGTGATCAATCCTAGAAAGCATTAAGAACAATAGATCATGCACAAAGATTAATTGGAATCAATAAAAAAACTAATAGTTAAATAATAGGTTCAAGCATAGGTTCCCCTCGTCTTGATAAAACGAACTTAGCCTAGAAACATAATGAAATAACAAAGTCTAAAGATGTTTTCAACCCAATAAACATGAAATCTTAAAAATTAAATAAAACTGAAGTTCATAAATAGTAATAAACGAGTGGTGTCGACTCATTGCGTTGATTGGCGCTCCTTCCCTCGCTTGGTTCCTTTGCTTGACGGCTTGAATATGTGGGAGTGTATTTTAGGTCAAAAGTGGTGCAAGAGTACTCTCTTGGTCGAGTATTGTGTTGTTTTTATAGTGGAGTAGGGAAGTAGTTTCCTTGTAGGATTCAAACTCTTCAAAAAGTAATTTTTTTCGGAAATATTGGTCGGGTGATCGATCACAGGATTGTTCCCGATCGATAGCGTATCTTCAATTTTATTTTTCAACCTTCTTTATCGCATGATCGATTGCGGCTTGGGGATGCGAACGATCGCGGGCATGCCGTTTTTGTTGCTCAACCATCGACATGGCGCTATCGGTCGTGGCTTGCTCATGATCGATCGTGCCACGCAATATTCCTCAAATCTAGGATTTTTGATGTGATATCTTAAATAATCATGTGTTTTATGACTTGTTAATGGTGATTACGAGGTAATTACAAAGATTGTAATTATATGTGGTTTGGAAATGAAACGGGTATGCGATGAGCATGAAATGATAATATGTTACAGGGTGCATGTAATGAATTAAATGAAATTAATGAATTTTGAATAGTCCTATTAAGATTTGATTGAGTGATTTAGAAAGGCATGTATAATTGACCATGTAGGTGCATTGTGTAGTTAACTGCTTTGAAACAAGTTATTGAAATTATTACATCATGATATTTTTATACTACCCACTTTTAATACTTAACCCATCTCTCCCTCTACCTTTCCCTCATCACCTCGTTTCCCAAAACCCTTTTCCACCCAACTTTCTCATCGCCTAAAAGAAGAAGGAAGAAGAGATTTGGTGGAACTTGTGTTGCTTGTATCTTGCTTGGATTGAAGTTAAAGTGGTAAGGGAATTTAAATTGTTGAATGTTTGAGCTTCTAGGTGATGAGTTAGAGTTTATAGTTTTGGGGGAGAAATCTTGTTTTGAATTAATGAGTTGAACTTTGTTGAGTATTGTGATTTGAGTTGTTTTGAGTTGTATATTGAGGTGTACGATGTGTTGAGTTGAAAGGAATTTTAGATTTGTGGTGTATTGTGGGTTGAAATGGGTGGTGTGTGAAAATGACGTTTTTCGTACATACAGAGCTCAGCGATCGATCGGCACGTTTTCACGATCGATCGTGAGCTAGCGAACCCGGGGACAGATTGTTTCCGCGATCGATCGCGAGTCTCTGTGATCGATGGGCGAGCCTCCACGAGAGATCGGCAGGGTCTTCGTGTAAGGACCCCCGTGCCCTTAACCCGTTATTAGTGTATTAAGCCATACCATTAGTGCATATAATCATACTATCATGGGGAAAACCATATGCAAGTGCAACACCATATGCTATCCAGAAAATTTCTTGCATTCAATCCACATAATATTCATATTCCCCAACCAAGATTATTCATATAACATGCACCCTCATAATACACTAACATGCTCTTAGTTCATTTAGCAATTCCGTATTTAATTGCATGTAACCATAAATGAATAGAGAAGAGCCGTAACCCATTTATACATTCCATATACACGTAAAATGTACTCACATAAGAGCACCCAATGAACACGCATATATCTAATGTATAAAAACACTCTACCGGGTACCGTTACTGGCACTTCAATCCTGGAAGCACCTCCCAAGCATAGCTCGACCTCAACTCTGGCTCAATGCGCTTATTCAACCAGTTCTGGTACTTCGATCCTGGAAGTACCTCAATCAACAGCCCGAGCTCAATCTCCAAAGCTGCTGCTACACCTGTAACACCTGCCCCAACAGAGACAGCCCCCACACGGGGTGAGCATACCAATACCACCAATCCGAAAATCATAACATTGCATTTCAAATACAGAATGTAAATGCCATAATTTAAATGATACTCCCTGGATGGTAACACCCTCATCCGGGATCCCCTGTATTGTCACTGTTCTCAAAATAACCAAACTCATCAAATTCCCAAAGCCAGTTAATCGTCACATAGATTAACTAATACCGTTCTATTATGCCAGTTCCATGATCAATATGGTAAAATCATAATATAAAAGACCATAGATCTCACATATATCTAACCAATAATTCCGTGTTCCATTTCGTTGCTCGCTCCACAATAGCGGCATACTAAACCTTGTGCACGCTCAACAATAGCGGCGTCATAACCGATGGTCGCTCAACGGCGACAGCGTCCCAAATCATTGCTCGCTCAAAAGCGGCACCGTATGGTTCCCAATGTATAACCATTTGACGTGAATACCATTTACCAGGCATATCATTATCCATGTATAGTAAGTATCATGCACCATGCATTTCAATACCTATTCGATGCAATTACCACATGCCACATATTTCAATATCCATATAATGCAATTATCACACCCCATGTGTTCCAATGCCCATTTCATACAATTATCACATACCGTGCATTTTATAGTTGCAACACTATAATAGGCTATGCTCGTACGTCATACGTACCTTAAGTCCCCGTAGTCCAAGCGAACCTTGCTTGAGTTCCATGCCTCGAGAAATATGTGCTAAAACACATAAACAACTCACAATCAAGAATAGGCATGCGATCACGTGCCCACGGACGTTTGCAAACCTCAAAACCCATCGTCAATCCATGACGATTACCAAAATAAAAGCCCCCCGGCTAAACATGCATAATACCCAAAATATACCATTTAACAAGTTTAAAAGATAACCAAGAATTCAACCGGGAATTCCGTTTTATTAAACTTTGGCCTCAACTAATCCATTTTAAAAGCATAGCATTTCCATTGGAATGTAGACATTGCCCCGGAAACGGCCCCTTTAAACCTCGGTTCCAAAATCCCAACATTTCCAAAAATTTTAAACAAAACAACATCCTGCAAGCGGCGATCGATCGCCTCAAACATCGCGATCGATCGCCTCCAACCAGTGGCCAAAAGCGCCTACTCGCGATCGATCGCCACCCTTCGCGATCGATCGCCAACATGCTCGCGATCGATCGCCTTGGACACGCGCTCGATCGCCTGCACTGTTCATCATCTTTGATTTCCAACAGCCGCCCGTCGCGATCGATCGCCCCACCTCGGCGATCGATCGCCACCTGCAATTTTCCGAAAAATTCGAGCTTCCATGGTGTTTTTCACACCCAAACTCAAAACCAGCACCCCAAACTCACTTAACACCACAAATACACGAATTAAGCTCAATCAAAACACTTAAAACCAACATTTTGATTTTTTTTTTAACCAAAACCCCCAAATTCCATAACCAAAACACCACCCAACCAAACACTACAATACTACTACCAAAACGAAGACCACGACGAGGGGAAGAGTAATACCTGATTATCTTTGAGAAAATCGGCCTCCGAGCCAAGCTACCCGCGATTTCTCCTCCAAGGGAGAAAAGGGAAATGGGGGAGAAGGGTTTGGACGATGAGAGAGGGAAGAGGGGGAAAGATTCTGTGCCAAATGACGGAATACCGAGTCCACTTGGTATATATAGCAAAAATGCCCCAAAATACCAATACCCCCACAAATACATCATGATTCATTAAATATCATCTGTTTACAAAAACTCTCTCTCTAATATCAAATCCCCATACCAGCCCCAACATAAAGCACCCCGGACTCCAGGTCCCACCGAAAACCCAACTCATAGGTTTTCCACCGAAATGATAATACAATCTCAACCTTTGGATCCAGCGATCCCAAATGCCCGATTATACAACATCGGGAGACCCAAAACCGCAATTAATTCCTAATTGCCATAATGAAAAATCCATTAAGGATTAATACCACACCGGGATTAACACCATTAATCCCCGGACATCACACTTCGTGATCGATCGCGGAATGAGAAATTTTGCCAATTCCAGTTATGCCTTGTGATTGATCGCGAGTTTCGGGCAATCGATTGTGGGGCATAAAATGTTGAGTTTTTGATATTTTCTTGGGAATTTTGTGATGGAGCCTAATTTAGTTTCTAATATTGAATTGTTGCAATTTTGTAGAGTCTTCCCAAGCGACAGCACATCGGAGAGGATAGTTTCTGAAATATCCCTACTTGTGGTGGAAAAGATACGTAGAGAGACGTACGAGCATCGACGGTAAAAATGTATTTATGATATGGAATGATGCATTGTTATTGCATGAATGGATGCTTTGAGTATGATGTGAGTCGTTGTTATATCGAATGATGATTATAATGCTTGCCGCTGTCATATCGAAGCGAGGAGTAGAATACTTGTCGTTGTCATATCGTAGCGATGGAACGTAATACTTGCCACTAATATGTCAAAGCGAGGATAATGCCTCTGTCATATTGAAGCGAGGGGTATTACAAATGCCGCTGATATGTTGAAGCGAGGGGTATTACAAATGCCGTTGTTATGTCGAAGCCAGGGGTATTACAAATGCCGTTGTTATGTCGAAGCGCGGGGTATTGAAATGCCACTGTTATAACAAGACTGTGAATATGGTGATTGCTATGATTGTATGGAATTATGTCATGATATTTATATAATATGAAGATTATAGATATGAGTTGTGGAACAGGGACAACCAGGGAGAGCATGTTAAATGCATTGAATACACGAAGTATTTTCGTATTAACGATTTATGCATTGAATTTTTTGATCATATTGATGTGAATATGAATTATTATATGCTCATGTGTTGTGGGTTATTCCTGTAGGATCTTTTGGCAAGGAGAGCTAAGGCAAGTGTTGACCTGGTGAGCTGTGTGAGGAATAGAGCTATCGATCTAGAAGATCAAGAATTATTTTGTATAGTCTCTACGAATGAGAAGTGTAAATCTATTAGTGATTACATTCATTTTTTGTTGGGAATGTAATTATTTTGTAAGATGGGACTTTATTTTGTGTGATTGCCCTCAAAGCTCCGTACCTCAACATAAACCTTATTACTCTGATGAATAAATAGCTCTTCTATGCTTTTAGTTACATTTAAGGTTGCGAGACCTTATTTAGTGGTATCAGAGCCAGGTTAGATAGACGGGGTTGAGCGAAGTTAGTGAACAGACTGGATAAACATTCACTTATGAGCAGGTTCATGCATTCTATGCATATTTGAGTATATACATGTTATACTAACATGCTTGAGGATATTGATAATCATGTGATGATGACTAACGTGAATTGTATTGTATGAATTGATTTTGGATTATTATCGTTAATCACTGCATTACAGCATGGCAGCCAGAAACTCTGGGCATCCCAATGAGGAAATGGGAGATGCGATAAGTGTTAATGCGAGCATTGCACAGACTAACCCTCTACCACCACCAGTTGTGGGTCTGGAACCTGTTGCACAATAGCTACTACTGGGGGAATTGAGTCTGACTCAATTTTTGGCATTCCAGCAGCCTCGTTTTGAGGGGACTGAATCCGGAGAAGAGGCTGAGGAATGGCTTGAGAGAATTGAATAGATCTTTGTATCAGCACCATGTGCTAAGTCTGCCTGGCTGAGGTTGGCTGAGTTCTAGTTATCCAAGAAGTCATCCATGTGGTGGAAAACGTCGGTTATGGAAATGCACAAGGAGTAATTGTGGATTGGAGTTTATTCAGAACTCGATTTTTGAGCCGATACTTTTCTGCTGCTGCTAGGCAAATGAAGGAGGACAAGTTTACAAACTTAAGGCAAGGCAATATGACTGTTTCTGATTATGCCCTACAGTACTCGTCATTGTTGAGGTATGTACCTCATGTTGCTACCAATGGCCATGCAAAGATGAGACATTTTCTGAAGGGCTTGAGACCAGAATTATTCGATAGGGTTCTCTCCAATAACCCCAGTTCCTTTGATGATGCTCTGACATGAGCTGAACTAGCAGAGATTGGAGTTGGTGCGTATAAGAATATAGTACCACCACAAGTGCCACCACAAAAGTCGGTTTCTGATAGTCTGAAACCACGACGAGATCAGTTTAAATCTCGAGGAGTCTCATCATCTTCTCGATTTAGTGGTCAACGATCTGATTATCGTCGGATGGGAGATCGTAAAAACAATGCACCAACCAACAATAACTGTCACAAGCAAGTAGGACTGAGGAAATTAAATGTTACCATTGTGGAGGACCGCACCTAATGCGTGATTGCTCAGCTTGTTATGAATGTGGCAAAATGGGCCACATTGCTCGGATTGTCCTAACCGTGGGGGATAGCCAGACTTCAGAGAAAATAGAGGAAGATTTACTGATAGGGCAGTGCAGTAGAGGCATCAAATCATGCCTCGACAATTGGAGGGCCAGACATTAGGACCACCCCAGGGACACGTCTATTCGCTGACTAGGGAGCAGGCTGAGGCAGCTCCAAAAGAGGTGATTGTGAGTAAGTGATATTTATTTACTTACCCCGCTTTTATTTTGATAGATACAGTGCCTCCCATTCTTTTATATCTGTTGGATTTGTCGAGAAATATCATATGTGCCCGTCTCCATTACCCACGCCTCTTCTAGTCTCGACACCCACTGGGAGGAATGTGAGTACTACCCAAGTATTATCTGATTGCCTCATTTATTTGAGGGCAACAACCTGAAAGAACATTTGATTGTGTTGGAAATGATGGACTTTGACTGCATTGTGGGCATTGATGTGTTGAACCGATATCAGGCAGTTGTGGATTGCCGACAGAGGACAGTTCGCTTCTGGTCTGATCAGGGGAGTCAGTGGATGTTTTATGGGAGTGGTTCTCGCCCGAAGATTTCGTTGATCTCTGCTCTTAAAATGTCACGGTTATTGGAACGTGGACATGCGGGTTATCTTGTATATGCTATCGATGTTGTAGAAAAGAAGAAAGATGTGAGAATTGAAGAGATACCAGTGGTTGCTGAATTCGTAGATGTATTTCCGGAAGAAATTCCAGGTTTTCCGCCAAGTCGGGAAGTTGAGTTTGGAATTGAATTCTTACCGGGCACGTCCCCTATTTCTTGTGCCCCTTATAGAATGACACCAACAGAATTGAGAGAACTGAAGGTTCAGTTGCAGAAACTCCTTGACAAGGGATACATATGTCCCCATGTATCGCCTTGGGGTGCGCTGGTCTTATTTGGGAAGAAGAAAGATGGTTCGATGCGTTTGTGTATTGATTACAGACAATTGAACAAAGTGACAATAAAAAAATAAGTACCCTATTCTACGGATTGATGACCTGTTTGATCAGTTGCAGGGCACAACGATTTATTCCAAGATTGATATGAGATCTGGTTATCACCAGAAACGGGTTAGAGAAGAGGATGTTCAGAAGATAGCATTCCGGACTCGTTATGGACATTATGAATTCTTGGTTATGCCATTCAGAGTGACGAATGCCCCAACTGTCTTCATGAGTTTGATGAATCGAGTGTTCCAGCCATATCTTGATCGATTTGTCATAGAGTAGATATCCTGATCTATTCTAGAAGCGAAGAAGAACATGTGAGACATCTACGTTTAGTACTTCAGATTCTTCGATATAACCAGCTGTTTGCCAAACTCAGCAAGTGTGAATTATGGTTGGATAGTGTAGTGTTTCTAGGCCATGTAATCTTCAGGAATGGGATATCAGTCGATCCCAAGAAAGTAGAAGCAGTGATGGAAAGGTCTACACCTACCTCTGTACCCGAGATTTGAAGTTTTCTGGGTCTGGCCGGGTATTATCGACGCTTTGTCGAAGATTTTTCGAAGATTGCTAAGTCGTTGACACAGAAAGGAGTGTCGTTCTATTGGCCTGAGGCTTGCAAGAAGAGTTTCCAAGAACTGAAGCATCGATTGACGATTGCACCTGTTTTAGTGATTCCTACAGAGAATGAGATGTTCATCCTTTATACTGATGCGTCACTACAAGGCTTGGGTTGTGTGTTGATGCAGGATAAACATATGGTAGCCTATGCTTCAAGACAACTGAAACCACATGAGACTAGATATCCAGTCCACGATTTGGAATCGGCAGCTATTATATTTGCCTTGAAGATTTGGCGGCATTACTTGTATGATACATCATTTACCATATTTACTGACCACAAGAGCCTGAAGTTTTTATTTACTCAGACAGTGTTAAACATGAGACAGATGGGATGGATGGACTTATTGAAGGACTACGATTGCGATATAGAGTACATCCAGGTAGGGCTAATCTGACAACTGATGCATTGAGTCGAAATGTGAAGTATACTGTTGAAGATGTCATTCATCTGTTGGCCTTGATGACTTCCTACTGTCAGTTGGGATATGGTTTTGATGTGTCTGCATCGCTGGTACTTGTGTCGACATTATTGGCAGAACCAGATATTTTCGAAAACATCATAATGGCTCAAAAGACAAACGACGAAATACAAAGATTGATAACACTTGTCTTTCAAGGACAACCATCGAGATTCAGGATGACTAACGATGGTACTTTAAGGCTTGGTGATCGTTGGGTAGTCCCTGGTACATCCGGATTACGCCAAAAGATTTTACAAAGGGCTCATAACAGTAAATTTAGTATCCATCTGGGCAGTAAGAAGATGTATAAAGGCCTGTGTGACCAGTTTTGGTGGAAGCGGATGAAGCGTGATGTAATAACATTTGTAAAGAGATGTTTGGTTTGTCAGCAGGTGAAATTAGAGAGGCAGAGACCAGTAGGTGAATTGAAGAGTTTAGAAGTGCCAAAGTAGAAATGGGAACACATATCTATGGATTTTTTGACCCATTTGTCGAGGTCTGCTTTGGGATTTGATGCCATTTGGGTGATAGTGGACAGACTGACTAAAGTAGCCCACTTTATACCCTACAGTATGACCTTCACGTACTTGAGAATGGCACAGATGTACATTCGTGATGTAGTGAGATTGCACGAGATCCCGGTTTCTATTGTATCTGATCGAGATCCGAGATTTACTTCTCACTTCTGGGAAGGTTTACAGTCAGCTTTGGGGACTGAAGTAAGGTTGAGTACGACATACCATCCCCAGATCGATGGTCAGACAGAACGCATTGTACAGACGCTCGAAAATATGTTGCAGCTTGTGTACTAGAATTTGACACTACGTGGCAGGATTCAGTAGCCTTGGTGGAGTTTTCGTACAATAATAGCTATCAGGCGACTATTCAAATGGCTCCGTTTAAAACCTAATATGACCGACGTTGTAGATCGCCACTGTACTGGGGTGACATAGATCGTAAATCAATTGGAGGGCCGGAGTTGATCCGAAAAATGGAAGAGAAAGTGAAAGTGATTCGATAGAGAATGAAAGCAGCTCAAGATAGACAAGCAACCTACGCTAATAAACGGCGGCGACCGTTGGAATCTCAGTTAGTTGACAAAGTATTTTTGAAAATTTAACCTTTCAGGGGTGTTGTACGGTTTGGAATGAGAGAAAATTTATCATCGAGGTATGTTGGCCCTTATGAGATCTTGCACGTGTTGGCACCTTGGCTTACCATCTGTCTTTGCCACCGTATTTATTTGACATCCATGATGTGTTTCATGTGTTGATGTTGAGGAAGTATGAACCGGATCCATCTCATGTTTTGCAGCCTTCAGAAGTGCAGTTAGACTCTGACGTGTCTTATGTAGAGTGGTCGGTTAGAATTTTGGATCGAGCCGATCGCAGACTTCGGAACAAAGTTATACCGATGGTTAAAGTTCAGTGGGATCATAGGGGTGTCGAGGAGGCCATGTGGGAGACGGAGCGACATATGATGCAGCACTATCCGGAACTATTTTCTGGTGTGTGAATTTATGTTTTGAATTGGCATTGGTAAGCGTATCCATTTCGAGGTCAAAATTTTTTAAGTAGGGGAGTAATGTGATATTCTTAAATAATCATATGATTTATGACTTGTTAATGGTGATTATGAGGTAATTACAAAGATTGTAATTGTTGGAATCGAAGAGGGGGGGTGAATGAGATTCCTTGGCTACTTTAGCTTTTTAAAATGAGTTTGTAAAATAAAAATATTTTGCGCTTTGCGGAAGCCTTTAGTCAATCGATAAATAAAAAGAATAAATAAATAAATGCGTAATGAAAAATAAAGCAATAAAAGAGAAGGATATTTGTTATAGAAGTTCGGCGATGAATCGCCTACGTCTCCTCTTCCTGGTTAGATAACCTCCAACCGAGGTTCCACTAGAACAATAGATCTTGGCCTTGAGGGCTCCAAGTTAGCCACAACCCAACTCTTCCCGAGTTTACAAAGCTCTTCCCGAGTACACTACTCTTCCCGAGTACACAACGCTCTTCCCGAGCACAATACCCTTCACGAGTATACAAAGCTCTTCACGAGCTACCAACACTCTTCACGAGTCTTCTTGGCCTTAAGGGCTCCAAGGATAGCCACACACTTGCACCAACTAGACTTGTTGATGACTTTACAATTTTCCAACTTGCTTTGGTGTTGGAAGACCTTTACAATAAATTAAACCAACAAACACCTTCACGGTGTACTCACACGAAGAAACACAACAAAGAAAAGAATTACAAGCTCCAATACAACAACAATGTATGGAGATTGCAATGCAATATGAATTTGAATTGATCAAGGCTTTGTAGAAGTTTGTAGACTTGTTTCTTGACTTCAAAATGCTCCAAAGCATCAATATTTATAGTGTAGAAGGCCCCCTAGGCTCCTACTAGCCGTTGCTAAACAAAAGGCTTGAATCACTCCTCGATCGCCTCGGACATCGCCTCGGGCGATCACCATCGCCGCGCCCCAACGGTCAGCAAAAATCAGGGATCGCCTCAGGCGATCAGTGGATCGCCTCAGGCGATCAAGAGCAAAAATTAAGGCCGTAGCTTCAGCATGTCCAAATTTTGCATCGCCTCAAACGAACTCGACATCACCTCAGGCGTTCCAGCCAATCGCCTCAGGCGTTCCTGCCATCGCCTCGGGCAAACTCCCCGCGCGCATGCCCGCGCATTGCCTCGGCGTCGCCTCTGTCGATGTGCGGGGCGAAGTGCCAAAAGGTTGCCATCGCCTCAGGCGTTGGTCACCATCGCCTGGGGCGATCTTCCTCGCATGCTCGCCTGGCCATCGCCTCTGTCGATGAGCGTGGCGATCCTCGCTTGGCACTCATCGCCTGGGGCGATCCGTGTCTTCCAAAAGACAAATTTTATTTGGCATTTCAATACTATTACAATCTTCAAATTTGATCATAATTTATGTTGCATACTCAATAAAAACCATTAGTACAAAATGTATAGGTTTTGTAATCATCAAAACAAAAACGATAATTTTATTTAAAATAGAGGAATGAGAGTTGTAGCGTTTTAAGGCGCAACAATCTCCCCCTTTTTGATGATCACAAAACCCGGTAAACTTGAAAGAAAATATAACTTATAACAAAGCAATGCATAGAGAGTTTAAACTCCCCCTTAATGAATGCAATGATAAACAATGTTTCAATGTGCATTTTTTATCACCTTTACAAAAAGTGTCACAAGTTGTAAAAACAATTAGGTTGCAAATAGCACTTCAACAATCAAGTTTACACCAAGTTTACACATACATTCTCCCCCTTTTTGTGAGAATAAAAAAGGTAAAGGATTTTTAAGAAAATTGGACATAGTTTCCTTTAAAAAATGAATAAACCATAAATCCATCCAAGTAATAACAATCAACTCAAAATCCAATCAACAACTTAAAATACATCAACATACCCAATAAACTAATCCCAACATCAATTAAACCATTTAATCCTTACAAATAATTACAAAAGGATAAAATCTAAAAAAAAAACACTAAAACAAAGACAACTCAATCCATGCCACCATCATCATCACCATCATTCCCGTGAGTAGTATCCTCGTCCATGTGAGCACTGGAAAACTGAGAACGAAGAGCGTCCACTTCATGTCGTAAATACGACAAATCTTCTCTCGAGGAGTCTTGGTAAGCTCGAAGAGACGCAACATCATCTCGAAGGGAATGGAATTGAGAATTCATGTCGACTCTCAAGGATTGAAATTGAGAGTTCATATCCTCACGAAGGCTTTGGAATTGAGAAGTAAAGAAAGCAAAGGCGTCTTGATTGAATTCAAAAGAAGAAGAAGGTTGATGACTATCAGGAGCTGGAATATCCGCCCCAATATTCATCATGTCATAAAAGGTAGATGGAGATTGATGCTGAATGGGTGGCTCATCTTGATTTGGTTCAATCAAGAAAGGAAAATGAAGCCTTTGGGCACTAGTCATCCTATCAATGGGTAATGAGGGGTGATCTTTAGGATTGAAAGCATAAAGTAGGTTCCCCGGATCATTAACCCAACAGGAAGTGAAAGGATTCCAAGAAATTTTGTTAAACAGAAAACACCTAAGATTGAAGGTGTCCTTGGACTTGATAGGGAGTTTCTCATTGTCATCGAAAGAAAGGTTGAAATGAAGAAAAATCTTTATTAGGACACGGCCGAATGGGAGAATAACTTTTTTAGGATTATGGGCGGTGTTCCTAAAGATTTGGACAATGAATCTTGGTAGGTTGAAGGGGGTCATGGTAATGATGTAATACATCAAGTATACATCAGAGAATTTCAACCTAAGGCGATCACCATCCCGAGGGATCATCGAGGTGATCACTATCTTGTGAAGGATTTGGTAGTTCGTAGGAATAGAATTCACAAGAAAAGATTGGTTTGGACATTGGGGAGTTCCGCCAAATATGAGATACAAGGCTTGGGCAGGATCACATACCCCATCATTAGGCCAAGTAGCTAGAGCAAATTTAGCTGGACCATCCGAAGGAATGCGAAAAATATGTCCTAATTCAGTACTATTGAATTCAATTGGACGATTGCAAACGATGGTTTTGATAGTTAATTCACCATCACCCTCAAACAATTCAAGATTGGCATAGAAAGAATAAATCATGGATGGATACAAAAAATCGTCCTTTCTAGGAGGTTTGAAAAAATTTTCCCATTGTTGGAATTGAATCCAATCAAGAATAGGGAGCTGGGAAGTTCTAAGGAAATCGAAATCAAAGACATAACCCGGAATTAATTTGCGAGTAAGATAATTTTCCGGAATTGTCTTACCATCAAGAGGAGGACCCGTATAATTCCTAGAGGATCGATTAGAGCGTCTCCTTCGGCTTGATTCTCCTTCTTCTCGGTTGCTTCGCGACATTTTGCAAGAAATTTGAGAGAATTGAGGTAAATTTTCGATTTTTATGAGAAATGGGGTTAGGGTTTGCAAAAATCCAATTGGAAGATTTGTTGTTTGGAAAGTGAAATTGATGGTTTGGAAAGGCTTAGGATGATCGATTATAACAATGATGAAGAAAGCTCGAATTATGGGTGAAAAACACGAAATGTTGCTGAAAAATGAGCAAAAGCCGTAGCTTTCTGTCTTTAAAAACCGAGATCGCCTGAGGCGATCTGGAGAACGCCTGAGGCGATGCGAGCCACGCCCGAGGCGATGCTTGCGATCGTTTGAGGCGATGCGAGCCACGCCCGAGGCGATGCTTGCGATCGTTTGAGGCGATGCGAGCCACGGACGAGGCGCTGCGCACAGAATGCTGAGGCGATGGTTTGGCCATATTTTGAGTCAATTTTTGGACCAAAAATTTATTTTTGATAATTCTATCTAACATTAAATCATCTAACAACAAAAATAAATCACATAATCTCAAAAACACAATAATTCGCAATTTGTGACTTTTAAAGGCGATTACAAGATGCATTTTTGAAATTAAATGTGAGTAAACTTGATTCCCCCTTAACAATTGCATAGCACATACAAAATAATCAAGTAAAGCATAAAGTAAACAACTCTCCCCCTTAAACCATGCATACACAAGCTCTCCCCCTTAAACTATTCATGAAGTAAACTTCAAGATTATCACACAATTATCCCCCTTTTTGTGATAATCAAAAAGTACAAAAATTAAATAGACAAATCACAAATATATGTTGACCCATAGCCATATTTTACACATGTTCCTCGTCAAGCATATAATAGCCCAAAATAAGCATAAGATTAATTCATTTTGAGGAATACAAATATGCGTTTTAAGGCGATCAACAATGAATTCAAAATGTGCAAAATGTGCATATGTTCTACCAAAATTTCATGCATTTGTGCCCAATAAACATTAGAGTTCTCAAATCATCATTTGATAAATTTTATTAAGATCATGATAGCATTATTTCAAAGATAGAGCATCTAAACAAATATAGCATGCTTAATCACATAATATCATATAACATATTCAAATTAGAATTCATTGCACTTACTATAAAAGGATAGGCATACATCATGCAATAAAACAATTTATATGTGCACATGCTAAGGGGTTATGCATTTTACTCCAATCAATATTGAGCTTCATTATTTATTGGTCACAATTAATTTGTGCCAATTAATTTTGAATTGCTCATTTAAAATGTATAAAATAAATTTTACCTTCGATGACAAGAGTGCGTTCTTGTCATTGGTCCTATGCCTCGTGCTTCTTCTATAGTGGTGAATAAGATGGTTTCCTCCCTTGAGGTGCTTGTGCCTTCATCCTTCATCCCATTGTTGACCCTACAAAACAAGTTGGCAATAGAAGGATCTTTGGTACCCATTTGATTTTTGGGTCCTAGAGGGTTAGCTTCCTTTGGCACCTTTGGAATCCATTTCCACCTTTTATTAGGTTGGTATTGGATTCTAGCAAACCTACACTTGTTTTTGGTATGACCACTTTTACAACAATAGTTACAAGTAGGAGAATCATGCTTGGCTTTTGCTAACAAGCTTGAAAATGATTTTGATTTGCTTGAGAAGCCTAACCCGGCTTTATCAAAGCTACAACGTTGCAAGCCAAGCAACTCATTCATCTTTAGACTACTCTCACTAAATTTTCAAAAAGATAATTTTAAAGAATCTAATTCATTATTCAATGAATTATTTTCTTCATCTTTCTTAGCAATCTCAAGTTTGAGTAGTTTGTTGCTCAACTTAGTTTTGCCAAGTACATCTATAAGCTCATTATAAGACTCTAAAAGTTCATCAAATGAAGGTACCTCATTGTCGCTATCATCTCCTTCATCTATGTCATCTTTTGCCATGAGACAAAGATTTGTTGCTTCTTCTTCTTGATCGGAGTCGCTATCACTCCATGTGGCTATAAACGCCTTCTTCTTCCCTTTGTCCTCATTCTTCTTCCTAGGACATTTATTAGCGTAATGACCTTTATCTTGACAATTATAACAAGTTACCTCATATTTGGATTCTTGTTTGGTAGCACTAGAGGCCTTTGGATTGCTATGTTTGTTGAAGAACTTCTTGAACTTCCTTGTGAACAATGCCATTTCCTCATCGTCATCTTCATCCTCGGATTGATCTTTTCTTCCAACCAAGGCGATCCCCTTTCTCATAGATCTATCATCCTCCTTCATTCCTTTTCTTGTAGATACTTCAAGTTCATGGGTCACCAATGTGCCATGAAGCTCATCAAGGTCATAAGATGCGTTCTCCCCTTTGTTGGACTCGATGATGGCCGTCCTCTTGGCATCCCATTCCTTTGGTAAGGCTCTTAGTGCTCTCCTCCATATTTGCTTTGGAGGATACTTCTCTCCAAGTTGGGCAAGCTCGTTTATGATTTGAGTGAGCCTCCTAAACATTGAATCCACATCTTCTCCGGAATCCATCTCAAATGTCTCATATTTGAGTTGCAATAGATCAATCTTGGTCTCCTTCACTTGATTAGTGCCTTCATGACAAATTTGTAATTTGTCCCATATCTCCTTTGCGGTTGAGCACATCGAGATCCGGTTGTACTCCTTCATATCTAAAGCACAATGTAAAATATTAATAGCTTTAGCATTTTGAGATATTAAAATCATATCCGCTCTAGTAAAATCGTCCATTTCTTTGGGAACACTTATTCCCCCAATTTCCTTTAAAGGAACATGTGGACCTTTCACTATGATCTTCCATAAGTCATAATCTACGGATTAGATGTATAGAGAAATTCTATTTTTCCAATAGCCGTAATTATCACCCGTGAAGAGCGGAGGGTGATTTGTCGATTGACCTTGAGCAGACTCATTTGTTAGATTAGCCATATAAAGATTTTGATTTAAAAACAAAAATCAAATGGCTCTGATACCACTTGTTGGAATCGAAGAGGGGGGTGAATGAGATTCCTTGGCTACTTTAGCTTTTTAAAATGAGTTTGTAAAATAAAAATATTTTGCGCTTTGCGGAAGCCTTTAGTCAATCGATAAATAAAAAGAATAAATAAATAAATGCGTAATGAAAAATAAAGCAATAAAAGATAAGGATATTTGTTATAGAAGTTCGGCGATGAATCGCCTACGTCTCCTCTTCCTGGTTAGATAACCTCCAACCGAGGTTCCACTAGAACAATAGATCTTGGCCTTGAGGGCTCCAAGTTAGCCACAATCCAACTCTTCCGGAGTTTACAAAGCTCTTCCCGAGCACACTACTCTTCCCGAGTACACAACGCTCTTCCCGAGCACAATACCCTTCACGAGTATACAAAGCTCTTCACGAGCTACCAACACTCTTCACGAGTCTTCTTGGCCTTAAGGGCTCCAAGGATAGCCACACACTTGCACATACTAGACTTGTTGATGACTTTACAATTTTCCAACTTGCTTTGGTGTTGGAAGACCTTTACAATAAATTAAACCAACAAACACCTTCACGGTGTACTCACACGAAGAAACACAAGACTTTAACAAAGAAAAGAATTACAAGCTCCAATACAACAACAATGTATGGAGATTGCAATGCAATATGAATTTGAATTGATCAAGGCTTTGTAGAAGTTTGTAGACTTGTTTCTTGACTTCAAAATGCTCCAAAGCATCAATATTTATAGTGTAGAAGGCCCCCTAGGCTCCTACTAGCCGTTGCTAAACAAAAGGCTTGAATCACTCCTCGATCGCCTCGGACATCGCCTCAGGCGATCACCATCGCCGCGCCCCAACGGTCAGCAAAAATCACGGATCGCCTCAGGCGATCAGTGGATCGCCTCAGGGGATCAAGAGCAAAAATTAAGGCCGTAGCTTCAGCATGTCCAAATTTTGCATCGCCTCAAACGAACTCGACATCGCCTCAGGCGTTCCAGCCAATCGCCTCAGGCGTTCCTGCCATCGCCTCGGGCGAATCCCCGCGCGCATGCCCGCGCATTGCCTCGGCGTCGCCTCTGTCGATGTGCGGGGCGAAGTGCCAAAAGGTTGCCATCGCCTCAGGCGTTGGTCACCATCGCCTGGGGCGATCATCCTTGCATGCTCGCCTGGCCATCGCCTCTGTCGATGAGCATGGCGATCCTCGCCTGGCACTCATCGCCTGGGGCGATGGCACTCATCGCCTGGGGCGATCCGTGTCTTCCAAAAGACAAATTTTCTTTGGCATTTCAATACTATTACAATCTTCAAATTTGATCATAATTTATGCTGCATACTCAATAAAAACCATTAGTACAAAATGTATAGGTTTTGTAATCATCAAAACAAAAACGATAATTTTATTTAAAATAGAGGAATGAGAGTTGTAGCGTTTTAAGGCGCAACAGTAATTATATATGGTTTGGAAATGAAAAGGGTATGTGATGAGCATGATTTGGTAATATGTTATAGGGTGCATGTAATGAATGAAATAGAATTAATGAATTTGGAATAGTCCTATTAAGACTTGATTGAGTGATTTATAAAGGCATGTATAATTGACCATGTAGGTGCATTGTGTAGTTAAAGGTTTTAAAACAAGTGATGCAAATTACTACATCATGATATTTTTATACTACCCACTTTTACTACTTAACCCATCTCTCCCTCTACCTTTCCATCATCACCTCATTTCCCAAAACCCTGTTCCCCCCAACTCTCTCGTTGCCTAAAAGAAGAAGGGAAGAAGAGACTTGGTGGAACTTGTGTTGCTTGTATCTTGCTTGGATTGAATTTAAAGTGGTAAGGGAATTTAATTTGTTGAATGTTTGAGCTTCTAGGTAATGAGTTAGAGTTTATAGTTTTGGGGGAGAAATATTGTTTTGAATTAATGAGTTGAACTTTGTTGAGTATTGTGGTTTGAGTTTTTTCTAGTTGTATATTGAGGTGTATGATGTGTTGAGTTGAAAAGAATTGGAGATTTGTGGTGTATTGTGGGTTGAAATGGGTGTAGTGTGTGAAAATGGCATTTTTCGCACATACGGAGCTCTGATCGCTTTTATTTTAAACAATTAATTCCAATCTAGCGATTTTAGACCGCAAGTGCACGGTGTCAAGTTTTAGTATAGATAGGAAGATACGGATTGTCGAACCCACAGAGACTAACAAGTAAGTACCAAATAAGATGTCTTTTAACTATATTTAACCTACGATAATAAATTGATAATTAAACTAAACTAATTTAAATTACTCTAATCCAACCAAAATAGTCAACGATCACGAGAAAAATCCACAAGAAAGTATCTTGACAATTATTCACCTAACCCAACTCTTACAATTCTTTTCTCCATACATCTCTATGGTGACGGGTTTTCCGAATTTATTCAATATACTCTCTCGAGCTATATTAAGTCTAACATCAAATTGCAACTAGTAACTCTCGTTCACGTAATTAACAATTTAATGTTGAATGCGCTTTATGAAAACCACTAACTTTAGATTAAACAATCCAAAGCTATCACTCGTGTGTGATTTTATCTCTCGATCTCAATCTTTAACACACGGCATGAATTATTCTATCATATTATAATTTCATCTCTCGATCTCAATTATAATAAAATATCATTCAAAGGTGATCAATCCTTCAAAAGCATTAAAAACAATAACACATGCTCATAGAAGATGTATGAAATCAATGAATCAATAATATTAAAGGAAAACAATGTTCAAGATATTTCTCAATCATCCAAAACACATAAAATCCAATAATAAATCAAAACAAATAATCGAAAAGTAAAAGCAAACTCCCAAGTCGACTCCGTTCGTTGATTCTTGATCCTTCCTCGCTTCTTTCTCGATCGTGCTCTTCGATTATCTTGTTGGCTTGTTCCAATTCCTAGGATGAAGTGGTGATGGTGGATGAAGGTTGAATGGTAGAAGGATGGAGGTTGGATATGAAGTGAAGGAAAGGGGTGATGGACGTGAATTATATGGAAGGAGGCGTGAGATGGTGTTAGTGGAGAGTGATGGAGGTATGATGGAATTGAAGGAAAGGGGGGCTGAGATTTGGATGGTGAATGGGTGTATGGAGGTGTGGAGGTTATTCCTAGGGTTTTAAGTATGATTTGGGTTGAAATTATGGTGTATAATATATAGGGGAAAGAATTATGGACTTTCCTCTTGCATCCAAACTCTACAAGGAAGGTATTTTAATGAAAATTGCTCGTCCCGATCGATCCGAAAGAAGAGCCGATCGATCGAGCCTTCCAGTAAGATTTTCGTGGCTTTTTCTGCCCGTCTCGATCGATCGGAAATTCTGCTCGATCGATCGGAAATCACAGTAAGTTTCTTCGCCTTTTTCAGCTTCTGGCGAGTTTCGTATTTTGGCCGTAACTTTCTCATACGAACTCCGAATTTGATGAATCAGCTGTCCACGCGAAGATAAGAGAAAGTTCTACAACTTTTATATGGACCACATTTCCAAAACATGGCTCGAACATATAGTAATTGTAGGATAAAGGAGCAACATGTGTCTTGGATTCTGGTTTCTTCCTCTTTTCTTCAACTTTATTCATTTTTTCATCATTTTAGCTTGATTTCCTCCCCTTTTATGAATTTCAACATTGATTCCTGAAATATAGAAATATATACCATAAAACGTAAAATAACTCAAGAATCAACACGAAAACATATACATATCAAAGCATAAAAACGCGTAATATTCAACCCTATCAACTCCCCCAAACTTATCACTTAATCGTCCTCGATTAAGCATTAAAATCACAAGGTAGAGTTCATTCTTGATACTTGAAACAATTATTTCATGACTTATTTTATTCTCAGAAATCTCATGCACATATACAAAAGTTGACAAGACATGTTTTCTCCTAATTCAAGCAACATATCTCAAAATCGGAACGTGTGTGTGTGATATAGTCAGTCTCAAGTTTCATGCACATATTAAAGATCAAATCATGTTAATCAACTCAAAGTCGAGATTATTATCAAGCACCCTATAAGCCTATTTTCAAACAACTTCTCCACTAATGATAGTTACTCTCTAGACTTGGATCAAAAGGACTTTTTAAGCTTGTAATGTAAGGCCTTTGGTGTTGGCTTCAAAGAAAAGATAGTATAAGTGCAAAGAAGAGAGTATAATCATTTAAAGTTCAAATTTTCGCACACATCGAGCTTTTCTTCTTTTTCTTTTATAGCCTTGGCCACTTTGGGTCTTATTTAGTCAATCTTTTTCTCAAGGCTTTTTATCTATCTTTTTCTTTTCTCATTCATCATTTTTTTCAATAAGCTCATCAAGATATAAGAATTCAAGTGCATCGAATGATATTCCTTATACTCCCTTAGGGTAAGGATAACTTTTTTCATTTAGGCTCAAATAAGGGTAAGTATAATGAGTTTGCCAAGAATGTCGAATGGGGTCTAATTATATGCAATGCATATACCATTCTTTTTTCAATAAAGCTCAAATGGGACACTAGGGATTGATATGAATCATGGAAAGCTTGAAAGGCTCAAACGTTTCAAAGATCGCCTAGATCATTTCCAAGTCAAGTTTGTAACTATAAATTTTCGCCTCAAAGTGTCATCATCAAATAAGTTCTAGGATAACTCTAAGATGCTCAAGACAAATCATCAAGTTCACAACAATTATCACTATTCAACATGCAATCCACAAGATCATGACTCATTGTGCTCAAAGTATTCCTCATTCTTGACATGCTAACTCAAATTAGGATATTCATGTACAAGTCCAATCACAAATCAAGTTCATATGCATAGTGAGATCAAACTCCTCATTGAATAGTCACAACTATAATTCATTCTTTTTCAAGTTTGAACTCATAAAAAATTTTTTTAGCTCATAATAATCGGACGATTCAAGTGTCATTTAAGCACACAACAAGTGGTTAAAACAAGTAAAGCATGCAAGCTACTACTCCCCCAAACTTAAATCAAACATTGCCCTCAATGTTTAAAAGAATCAAAAGGGAAACAGTGAACTCCCCTGATCAAGACGCTTGCATGAGGGTTGAGGAAGATTCGCTTTTGAAAGCTCCACTGTTGTAGGGATTCGTCGCACCAACTAAGTACCTAGCAAGAGAAGAATGCACATGGTAAAATATTCGACTCGAGAGATAAACAAAACTAAAAACAAAACTGAAAATCAAATAACAAAACTAAATAGCAAAAGGATACGCTTGGGTTGCCTCCCAAGAAGCGCTGATTTTTGGTCTTCGGCTTGACCATCAGAAGCAACCATCAAAGAGCGGCTGCCGCCCATAGTAAGTATCGTATGATACCACTAATGGGTCTTCATTCAATATGCCCTCAAGATTGGCAAGATTGTAACAATGTAAGCTCGTCGCTCCAACAACATTCGTCTTTAAATGGCATGCATGGGAGAATGATTCTTGGCTTGGCTTCATATCTTGGAAGATGTAGTACGGTGAAGTTGGCATCGATGGAAAATATGGATCCACATATGGCATAGAACATGTCTCCATCGATGGACTTAAATCAGAATCTTCACAAGTCTCTTCCTTCTCCAACATCACACTCGATTCATCTTCATATGGGAACTCCTCGGATGACATCTCTGAAGTATGCTCAATCTCTTGAAGAGGCTCATGTTCCTTTGAATCTTCCACACTAGGAGGATCACTCCCCCAAACTTGGTTGGTTGAGTGATCGTCATCATATAACCAAACTCGATTCGTCGCCTCTTGATTTGTAGCCCTCATCTCTTCCTCTTGGCAGCTAGTTGAAAATGTTTCCATGAGGACCGCCATTTGCTGCTCCAGGTGACGCATAGAGTTGGTTTGGCACTCCAAACTATTATCGGTTGATGCCATGAATCTTACTAAGGTATCCTCTAACTGAGTTGTGATATCTGCAGAACTATCTCTCCTCTCTTCACGATGTTCAAATGGTTGTGGCGTATCAATAGGGTAGTGAGGCTCCGGTGGGTATTGGTGACTCCAACCTTGTAGTGAAGGATCACAATGCCAGTGAAGATCGAAGTCCGCCATATCATTGAACAGGCGCACCACACTGTCCTCATCTCTTGCAACCAACGGACTTCCAGTTGCTAGTGCTCCGCTAAATACCCATTCTCGTGTCTGTGCATCCAAACCTTTGAAGAAATATTGTAGAAGAGTATAGTTCGAAAAGTTGTGATACCGGAATGTGTCTGCCAATTCATTGAATCTTCCCCACGCTGCGTAGAACGACTCGGAACGTTGTTGGGCAAAGCTTGTGAAGGCTTGTTGATGTAGCATCTCCAAGTACCTCACAAGACAAATAAACAAAATAAATTAATAAATTTTTTTTTTTTTTCGAAATAAATATATACAAAGGGAAAATGGTTAAATTACAGTCAAAGAACCTAGTATGATATTACTAAAGTTAGTCCCCGGCAACGGCGCCAAAAACTTGATCGCTTTTATTTTAAACAATTAATTCCAATCTAGCGATTTTAGACCGCAAGTGCACGGTGTCAAGTTTTAGTATAGATAGGAAGATACGGATTGTCGAACCCACAGAGACTAACAAGTAAGTACCAAATAAGATGTCTTTTAACTATATTTAACCTACGATAATAAATTGATAATTAAACTAAACTAATTTAAATTACTCTAATCCAACCAAAATAGTCAACGATCACGAGAAAAATCCACAAGAAAGTATCTTGACAATTATTCACCTAACCCAACTCTTACAATTCTTTTCTCCATACATCTCTATGGTGACGGGTTTTCCGAATTTATTCAATATACTCTCTCGAGCTATATTAAGTCTAACATCAAATTGCAACTAGTAACTCTCGTTCACGTAATTAACAATTTAATGTTGAATGCGCTTTATGAAAACCACTAACTTTAGATTAAACAATCCAAAGCTATCACTCGTGTGTGATTTTATCTCTCGATCTCAATCTTTAACACACGGCATGAATTATTCTATCATATTATAATTTCATCTCTCGATCTCAATTATAATAAAATATCATTCAAAGGTGATCAATCCTTCAAAAGCATTAAAAACAATAACACATGCTCATAGAAGATGTATGAAATCAATGAATCAATAATATTAAAGGAAAACAATGTTCAAGATATTTCTCAATCATCCAAAACACATAAAATCCAATAATAAATCAAAACAAATAATCGAAAAGTAAAAGCAAACTCCCAAGTCGACTCCGTTCGTTGATTCTTGATCCTTCCTCGCTTCTTTCTCGATCGTGCTCTTCGATTATCTTGTTGGCTTGTTCCAATTCCTAGGATGAAGTGGTGATGGTGGATGAAGGTTGAATGGTAGAAGGATGGAGGTTGGATATGAAGTGAAGGAAAGGGGTGATGGACGTGAATTATATGGAAGGAGGCGTGAGATGGTGTTAGTGGAGAGTGATGGAGGTATGATGGAATTGAAGGAAAGGGGGGCTGAGATTTGGATGGTGAATGGGTGTATGGAGGTGTGGAGGTTATTCCTAGGGTTTTAAGTATGATTTGGGTTGAAATTATGGTGTATAATATATAGGGGAAAGAATTATGGACTTTCCTCTTGCATCCAAACTCTACAAGGAAGGTATTTTAATGAAAATTGCTCGTCCCGATCGATCCGAAAGAAGAGCCGATCGATCGAGCCTTCCAGTAAGATTTTCGTGGCTTTTTCTGCCCGTCTCGATCGATCGGAAATTCTGCTCGATCGATCGGAAATCACAGTAAGTTTCTTCGCCTTTTTCAGCTTCTGGCGAGTTTCGTATTTTGGCCGTAACTTTCTCATACGAACTCCGAATTTGATGAATCAGCTGTCCACGCGAAGATAAGAGAAAGTTCTACAACTTTTATATGGACCACATTTCCAAAACATGGCTCGAACATATAGTAATTGTAGGATAAAGGAGCAACATGTGTCTTGGATTCTGGTTTCTTCCTCTTTTCTTCAACTTTATTCATTTTTTCATCATTTTAGCTTGATTTCCTCCCCTTTTATGAATTTCAACATTGATTCCTGAAATATAGAAATATATACCATAAAACGTAAAATAACTCAAGAATCAACACGAAAACATATACATATCAAAGCATAAAAACGCGTAATATTCAACCCTATCAAGCTCGGCGATCGATCGGCACATTTTCGTGATTGATCGCGAGCTAGCGAACCCGGGGATAGATTGTTTCCACGATCGACCGCGAGTCTCCACGATTGATCGGCTAGTCTCCACGATCGATCGACAGGGTTTTCGCGATCGATCACGGAATGAGAAATTTTGATGCCAATTCCAGTGATGCCTCGCGATCGATCGCGAGTATCGGGCGATCGATCGCGGGGCATAAAATGTTGAGTTTTTGATATTTTCTTGGGAATTTTGTGATGGAGCCTAATTTAGCTTCTAATATTGAATTGTTGCAATTGTGTAGAGCCTTCCAAGCGGCGGCACAATGCAGATGATGGTTTCTGAAATATCCCTACTTTTGGTGGAAAAGTTACGTAGAGAGACGTACGAGCATCGACGGTAAAAATGTGTTTTTGATATGGAATGATGCATTGTTAATGCATGAATGGATTCTTTATGATGTGAGTCGTTCTTATATGGAGTGATGATTATATGCTTGCCGCTGTCATATCGGAGCGAGGAATAGAATACTTGCCGCTGTCATATCGTATTGATGGAACATAATACTTGCCGCTAATATGTCGAAGCGAGGATAATCCCCCTGTCATATTGAAGGGGGGGGGGGGGGGGTATTAAAAATGCCACTGATATGTCGAAGCGAGGGGTATTACAAATGCGCTGTTATGTCAAAGCGAGGTGTATTAAAATGCCACTGTTATAACAAGACTGTGAATATGCTGATTGCTATGATTGTATGGAAATATGTCATGACATTTAAAATGAAATGTATTATAATCTGATGATTATAGATATAAGTTGTGGAACAGGGACAACCAGGGAGAGCATTTTAAATGCATTGAATACATGAAGTATTTTCGTATTAACGATTTATGCATTGTATTTATGATCACATTGATGTGAATATGAATTATTATATGCTCATGTGTTGTGGTTTGTTCATGCAGGAGCTTTTGGAAAGGAGAGCTAATGCAAGGGTTGACGTGGTGAACTGTGTGAGAAATAGAGCTATCAATCTAGAAGATCAAAAATTATTTTGTATAGTCTCTACGAATTAGTAGTGTAAATCTATTAGTGATTACATTCATTTTTTGTTGGGAATGTAATTATTTTGTAAGATGGGACTTTATTTTCTGTGAAGCCCTCAAAGCTCAGTACCTCAACATAAACCTTATTACTCTGATGAACAAATAGCTCTTTTATGCTTTTAATCACGTTTAAGGTAGCGAGACCTTACATTAGGCCCTTCCTACGATACGTTGCCTCGTTCGAGTCCTTTTCATTGTCTTTCAGCTCATTTTCTTCCATTCCTCACACTTTGACCATGATTCATGAAACGATTAAAAAAAATATCAAACACTTAATATTGTTACATAATCAATATAAAATATAAAAATAACTAAAACCCATTGAAATATAAATGCAAAAATCACACTTATCAACTCCCCCAAACTTATAACTTGATTGTTCTCGAACAAGAGTGAAAATCACAATGGTATAGTTCAATCTCGATAGTTCAAATGAATTAATTCTCAATTAATATGTGTCACATAAACCTGACTTGCACACAAACAAGAGTTAATCAAAAAGTTGAACAAGACGAGTTTTCTTCTAAGTCAAGCAACATATCTATCAGAACCTGTGTGTGCTCTTGTCATTCTCAAGCATATGCATATCTAACGGATTCAATCATGCTAATCAACAATTGTCAAGGTTATTATTGAGTACCCTATAAGCTTATTTTTCAAACATATCTCCACTAATGTAGTTACACCCTAAACTTTGATCAAAAAGTCTTTTACAACTTGTAACGTTAGGCCAAGATGTCGGTTATAAAGAAAAAGATATGGATGATTCAAAGAAGAGAGTATAACAAAGAATGTTTGCGCCAATCGAGCTTTTCTTTTCTTTTCTTTCTATCCTTGACTTCTTCGAATTTTATTTCTTTTTACAAGGCTTTTTCATTTTTCTTTATGCCTTAGCCCTTTGCGGGTCTTATTTCTTTTTAACTCATAAGACATTTTTCTTTTCTTCTCGCAATGTAAATGCATCAACTGAGATTCATTATACTTCCTTAGGGTGAAGATACTTATCAATTTTGGCTCATAAGGTCGGTATAATGAGCTTATGAAAGAATGCGGATGAGGGTCTAATTGTACGCTAAGCATACACCATCCGTTTTTCAACCAGGCTCAATTGAGACACTAGGGACCAATGTATATCATGGTAACCTTGAAAGTCTCAAACGATCCAAAAATCGCCTAGATCATCTCCAAGTAAAGTTTGTAACTATAAATTTTTCCTCGACATGCCATCAAATAGGTTCTAGGATACTCGCAAATGCTTAAGACACATTATCAAATTCACACAATTATCACTATTCAACATGCAATCACAAGATAATGACTCAATGTGCGCATATGTATTCCTCATTCTTGACATGCTACTCAACATAGGATACCCCACATACAAGTTCAACAATCATCAAAACTCAAGTAGATATTCAAAGTGCGACCAATATCATCATGGAATAAAGTCACTACTATAACTAATCGTCATATCAATCATGAACTCTTTTTCTATAAAAAAATTTGTTGGTGCTCAAGAACAACACAAGCAATAGTTTTATGGATTACCAAGCAAGGAACAAGCAAGTACAACAACAAATCACACTCAAAGCAAACACCCCCAAACTTAATTTGTGCATTGCCCTCAATGTACGTAAATAAAAGTGCAATAGCAACGCACATACCTCAGAGAACGATCGTCAATGATCGTCCTTCTCCTCCTTTTCCACCTCTAGTGGTGGTGGTGGGTATTATGGAAAGACTGGCGGTTGAGGAATCTGGATGTGAGAAAATCCTTGTGCAAGTGCTGACGTCCAGTCAAAGTGGAACCACATGAACTCCCTCTACTCAAGACTCATCTCTGCCAACTCAAGTCTCAATGAAGCAAGTTCCTCAGCAGTAGAGATGGGAGTAGTTGATGATGTGGCAGACACAGGTAAGGAACGACTGGTTGATGGTCTGGTGGGTGCTCTCCTGGGGGCTAGTGGTGGATTGGGGACCACAATGGGTGCCATGAGCGCTAGTAGCTCCTCCGCAGCATCCCAGATGACGCTTCATTTATTGCAAAGCACTGTGATAATGGAGGGGCATGGTAGGCTAGATGAGGGCGGGCCGCCTGACAAAATTCAAGATCGTCCTCTCCACAAGTCGTCCTAGATCGACTGACTTGCCAGTAATAATGGTAAAAACCAATGCAGCTCGTTCTTTGGTGACCTCTGACTTGTGGGTGGAGGGCTTGCAGCCAAAAGAGAGTACCAGACCTTTGCATCCTCCTTCAACTCAGATTTTAGGACCAGGTGTGGCTCGCCCTTGAAGTTCGTCCTCTAAACAGTGCCCTCGTGAGTACTTCGGTGCAGTCGAGGTGCTCATTCGTATAAGTTGACTAATCATCTCCATACATTTCAGGCATGCGGTAGAGAGCGTTTATGGAGTTTCTGTCATAAGGAATGCTCTTGCGTCAGAAAAATGCTGAAGCGATGTCTCTGTGTGCTTGTAGATTTGCATAGAAATCATGCACCACAGGATCACAACATCCCCCGTTTGTTGGATGAATGTGAACCATCCTCTGTTCCTTGCTTCTCTGATGACTCTACTGTTAGGGGTGGAGATGTCCATCCCTCGTTCCCTAATTAAGGACGTCTTCAGGTATACCTGATAGAACATAGCAGCTTCCTCATTCATAGATTTTGAAGAATCATAAGTTGGTACAGATGATGAGGAAGTTGATGCCTGCTTCTGTTTCTTTTTAGTGGCAATCCATGAAAAACTCAAAACCAGAGCAAATCCAAGCAACAACAAATATCACTAACAATTTCAACAATAAATCCACCATGAATCAATATATCGACCGTGTCCACTTCAATATCACCCATCAACAATTCAACTTAATAATAAATATCCACAGCAGTGCAATGGACACTATCCCAGGCAAATAAATGAATGATCCACCACCATCTATTAACACTCAACAGTAACTCAAAAATTCATTATGCATGGTGTGATTAGAAATAGACACATCTACTGCGTTTAATTGCCTACGATTTGGTATATTTTAATGGTTAAATTGATATTTATGTTACCTAATCAAATAATTGCTTGAATGTAGGAAAAAATGAAGAAATTAGGCTAAAATGATGGAAGAAGGAAGAAAGTTAAAGAAAAGAGGAAAAACGGAATCCAAAGACACATGTCACATCTTTCCCTCAAACTTCTTTATGTTCGAGCATAATTTTTGGAATGTGGTCAACATAAAATTGTAGAACTTTCTGTTATCTTCGTGTGGCAAGCTTATTCATCGAATTCGGAGTTCGTATGAGAAAGTTATGGCCAAAATACGAAACTCGCCATAAAAATAGAAGACATGGTAATTACGCCATTCTGAGGTGTAAATACGCCAATGCTACAGCGATTGCAAATCTGAAGAATTGAAGTATGCGTATTTACGCCATTTTGAGGCGTAGCTACGCCAGCAGAGTTTTGGAAAGTTTGGATTCTTGATTTCTTTCATTCCCACATGGACTCTAACCTATACTCCAAGCTTCCCCAACATTAAAAACTCAAAATATCAGACCTTAAAATATCTAGATAGTTAGCGTAGAGTAGTTTAGGTTAGTTTTATGATTTTTCTTTCAATTTGTTGAAGAACGCTACGAAGATCGAGACGAAGGCGGGATTGACGACTCGACGAGCGGGGATCGGATTAGTTTTCTTTCCTTTGTTTTTATTTATCGTTTTGCTTTAATTATGTGTAGCTAGTTTTAATTCTTTGTTGAGGAAGACTAATACCTTGGATTTATTTATCTTGGGGAGATTCCTACGCTTTTGCTTATTGATTTTATTGAATATCATTATTTTTCTAATTGATATGATTGGTGTTTGTTTATTGGACTGACAACCTAATAACTTGCATATAAATTGATAATTGTTTGATTAATCGAATTTACGAAGCAACTAAAATTGATAATTGCCTGCTGTTGGTCTTATTAAATTCTCAGGGAAAACAATTGACTAAATTTATATAAACCGCTTGTGTTTATGTTATTTAGATTCATCGCTCAGTAGTTTTGAATGGTGTCATGATTTTAATGTTGAATATGCATAAAGAGATTGATTGATTGATGAAAGTTAAATTAGAACGCTTGGACTAATTGATTATGAATAAGGTGAGGGAGGAATTGGATTTCCAATTGATGAATATTCAAGTAAAATTGAATCTTTTGTGAATCGATGAAATAGATGATAATTCCAAGGTAGAGTCGACTGATACCAAGAATGACTTTCATTAGTTTAATCTTTAGTTTTAATTTAATTAGTGTAATTCACTCACAACCCCATCTTTATTTTAATTGTTTTGATTTTCATTAACACAAGAATTCACACATCCTCGTGGGATCGATGCCTACTCACACTACCACATTATTGTTATCAATCTTGAGGATTGAGTGGGGTATTAGGGCGTACACGATAAGCGCACACGAAATTTTTGCGCCATTGACGGGGAGGCGTTATATATTTTTGTGTTAATATTTTCTATTTTTTTCTTTCTTTCTTCCCCCCACCCCACTGTTACTCTTGTTTGTTCATGCTTACATGTTGATTTCCGAAAAAAAGTCGGATCTTATCATGGCGGACTATACGCGACTAGATGAATTGGATATCTTGTGCGACAAATTGGCGTAGGGGGTGGACAAAGTGCTTACAACTCAAGTTGGAGTGATCATCCCAATCTCAACTATGCAAATCAATGGTTGAGCCCACCTCCAACCTACCTACCACCATACATACCGCAATATCCACCATGGCCACAACAACCTCAATACCATACCCCTGGTGAGTCGTTAGAGGATCTTATTTCAAAACTTAACGATAGTACTTTGCAATTTCAACAGGAATTCAGGGCTAGCACTCAGAATTTGGGTAACCAAATGGAGCAACTACAAAGATCTGCCGATCGTATAACAGCACAAAGGGAGACCATGATTGCATTCGAATCATGGAGTGATGAAGAAGTGGAGCCTATGGAGAAGGTGGTACTAATGCCACCCGAGCTAGAAGAGGAGACACATGTGCACACAGAAGAAAATGAGCTTGTACATCCTACAACTCTGAAAGGTATGTTTCCAACTGAGAGTTATGTTGAATACTTAGATGAATCATGTGCTGTGGAAGATGAGTCGGCTACAGAATACTGTGCTGAAATGGATCTATGGAATGATTTTTTCAAAGAAAACATCACATTGGACAGTGGCAAAGAGGTAGAAACTCCGGAAACGATGGTACTGAGGCCATCAATACTTGAAGAACAAACAACGATAGAGGTGGATGACAAGGAATCTCACCAGACTGAGATTCCCAAAGGTACGTCCCATCCCCTTTTTGAAACTGAATTTATACCCTTCTTCCCCCTTGCATTGAAAAAGAATAGGAAGAATTAGGGAATCTGATCGCTTTTATTTTAAACAATTATTTCTCAGTGTAGCGATTCTACCGCAAGTGCACGGTGTCAAGTTTTAGTATAGTGATATATAAGAAAGGATGTCGAACCCACAGGGACTAACGTATAAGTACCAAATAAAATTAGCAAAATTATATTTAGCCTACGAAAAAGATGATTAATTAACTAATTAAACTAAAGACTTAATAAACTCAAAAATAAAACAACTCCTTTGAAGATGCGAAGGAATTCCGCTCAAGAAATCTATCAAGATATTCGTTCAATTGTGTTATTGTCAATGATTTGTTTGCTAAAACAATTACTTATCAATCAATTCTTAAGGTGGCGGATTTCCGAATATAATCAATACACTCTCTCGAGCTATATTGAAACTAGTAATAAATTGACACAAGTAACTCTCGTTCACTTAAACCAATTTAATACCGAATAAATCTCTATGAAAACCGTTGATCTTTAAATCTTTCAATTTAAAGTGACCACGTTTGTGATTTAATCTCTCGATCTAAATCTTAAACATACAACATGAATTATTTTAGCGTATTATAATTTCATCTCTCGATCTCAATTATAATTCACAAATTCAATCAAAGGTAGCTAGGCTTTGATAGCATTAAGCATATAATTCATGAACAAAAGAAATCAATTCACTCAAACACAATCAAATCAAAGATTCAAACACAATATTCCTTAAACTTGATAAAATAAACTTAATTAAATTCAAATCAAACTAATATGTTGTTTAATCGTCTCTCAACCTCATAAACATCAAATAAAATCTGAAAATCAATTTAACTAGAGTTTAGAAATACGATAAACGTAGGAGCGACTCCGTGCATTGACCGATGCTTCTTCTCTCGCTTCCTTCCTTGCACTTCAAAGGATTTCTTCAACATTCTCTTGTTCCGGGAAGATGAAAGGCGGCTCAAGAATATTATTTAGGTCTGATTATACTCTGAATATTGGATGCAAATTTCGTGACCTAATTCCCATATTTATAGAGGAGGGAAGATATGGAAGAGTTTCCAAAATCAAACCAAATCAAGTCTTTTATTTTCAGAAAAATCTGCGTCTCGATCGATCTGTGCATAAGTCTCGATCGATCGAGCGCCTTCAGCTTCCGAGTCTGAATTTCTCTGCCTTGGTCGATCGATCGAGTTGAAGTTTCCGATCGATCGAGCTTTCTTCACATTTTCTTGCCAACTCTCTGCCAGTGTCGATCGATCGAGAGCAACTTTCCGATCGATCGAGAGTCTCTTTTCTTTGTTGGCCAAAACTTCTGCCTCTTTCGATCGATCGAGTTGAAGCTTCCGATCGATCGGTCATACCAGAACTCAGTTTCTTCATTTCTTGGCTAGATTTGAACCGTTTTCTTCCTCGTAATTCAATTCTTCCATTTTCCACCTAGATTCCTGAAACATTCAAATAAATACCAAAAAGCATAACATCTTCCAGGAATCTACACGAAAATATATATAAATCAAAGCCCAAATACACGTAATAATCAACTACCCTATCAACTCCCCCAAACTTAGATTTGATCGTCCTCGAGCAAACATTAAGATCAAAATGCAAAGTTCATCATCAATACTTTGAATGAATTAACTTGGCAACTCAAACGTAAAAGCTCAGAAATCCCACTAACACTTCAACCATAAATCAATCTAAAAATTAATAAGAAGTGTTTTCTCGTAAGTTAAGCAATATATCGTAAAATCGGAACGTGCGTGTGTGTTCATGTCAATCTTGAGTTTCATATATACTTTTAGGATCAAATAATGCCATAAAACTCAAAGTCAAGATTTACTATTAAACACTCCATAAGCCTACTTTTCAAGCACTTCTCCACTAATGTAATTATTCCCTAGACTTGGATTAACAGGTCTTTTAAAGCTTGTAATGTTTGGCCTAGGTGTTTGGCTTCAAAGAAAAGATAGGGAAATACAAAGAATAGAGTATAATCATAGAAAATTCAAATTTTTAGCACACTTTGAGCTTCTCTTCTTTTTTTTTCTAGCCTTGGCCACTTTGGGTCTTATTTATTCAAATTTTTTTCTCAAGGCTTTTTGTCTATCTTTTTCTTTTCTCATTCAACAATTTTTTCAACAATAAGCTCATCTTAAATGTAGCAATTCAAGTGCATCTAATGAGAATCATTATACTCCCTTAGGGTCAAGATAAAAATCTTCCATTTAGGCTCAAGTAGGTGGTATAATGAGTTTGCCAAAGAATGTTGAATGGGGCTAATAGTATGTTAAACATACTCCATTCTTTTATCATTTAGGCTCAAATTAGGGACTAGAGATTGATATAAACATGGTAATCTTGAAAGGCTCAAACGGTCCAAAGATCGCCTAAATCATTTCCAAGTCTAGTTCCTAACTATAAAATTTCGCCTCAAAGTGCTCTCAACTAGGTTCTAGAGTGTTTCAAGATCCTCAAGACAAATCATAGTTAACAAAATTGTTCCAATATATAATTCCCTCAATCACGACTCAAAAAGTGCTCAAAATGTTCCTCAATTTTTGAAATATTAACTCAACCAAAGATATTCACAAACAAGTAAAAAATCTTCAAGACTTAAGTTGAGATGGGGATTAATGTCATCATGTACTACCATTGCAAGTCGAATTCATTATTTCTAAATGATGAACTTATTTTCAAGAAAAAAAATTTATGTGCCCAAAAACGATCTAATCTCATTATAGACTAGTCATGCAAGGAAGTAACATAAGAAAACAGCAGATACCAGTAAACACCCCCCCAAACTTAGTACATGCATTGCCCTCAATGTATGGTAAACAATAAGTGCAGAAGCAACACACATACCTCGACGACGATCGTCAGTGATCGTCGTCCTCATCATGCTCCGGAGGGGGTACTGGGTAATAAGAAAGAAAATAAAATAATGAAAAGATGAACTAACTAAAAAAAATTTTGAAAGAAAAAATATCGAGAGAAAGAGAGAAAAAAGTTCCTAATTTATAGTCTCAAGATGGACTATCACCTCCATTTCCTTAGTTATCAAGATAACAGATAGAGGCTAACATCTCGCCTTTCTCATTTATGTTGTAGTGCTTCAACCGCTGCCCATTTACTATAAAAGTTCCCTTTTCAGGGTCGGTAATTTCAATAGCTCCAGTTGGGTTTACCTTGGAGACTGTGAATGGTCCAGACCAACGAGAACGTAGTTTACCTGGAAAGAGTCGCAGTCTTGAATTGAACTAAAGTACTTTATCTCCTACATTGAATTCCCTTCTTTGTATATGAGAATCATGCCACTTCTTGGTTCTTTCTTTGTAAATCTTGGCATTCTCATATGCTTAATTCCTAAATTCCTCCATCTCATTCAGCTGTAAAAGACGTTTTTAGCCTGCAACATGACAATCAAAGTTTAGCCATTTAATAGCCCAATATGCTTTATGCTCAAGTTCAACTGGTAGGTGACATGCCTTACCAAATACCAACCTATAAGGTGATGTGCCAATAGGTGTCTTAAAAGCAGTCCGATAAGCCCATAAGGCCTCGTCTAAGCGTAAGTGTAAGGACCCCCAGCCCTTAACCCTCGATTAGTGTATTAACCACTATGTGTGGCACATGCTTTCAATAAAAGTCAATCGGGAAACTCAGATGATGCTTACAAAATTCCTTTAAAATTTCAACGCTATAAGATCATCTCTACTAACAAATAGACTCATAGAGTTCGCCCATTACCATCCCCTTTTTGCCACTTTTTACATTGTGGACTTTTATAAAAATTTGGGCAGAGTCTCCCCATAAATAGAGCTATCCCGAAATAAAAGCACAACGCATAACATAATTCCCGGCCAGGGAAAACATAATACTCATCAGAATACAGCAATACCAAGTAAATTCCCAGCCAGGGAAGACACCACACATATGACGACAAAAGTGGGTTTCAACACCCACATAATACACCAATGACTCTCATATCATTTTGCAATTCTACCTCTAATTGCATGCAACATAAAATGAAAGAGAGAAAGGCTCATGCCTTTATATACAATCCATATACAAGTATAATCGTGCTCACATGCGAGCATCATGAATATGTATATAATCCTCAGGTGTATATAAGTACTCTATACGATACCGTGCTCCATCAAGCCCTGGTACCACGATCCTGGGAGTACATCCAATCAACAGCTCGAGCTCAACTCCAAAGCCATCGATGTATCTGTTCACCTGCCCCAACAGAGACAGCCCCCAATGGGGTGAGCATACCAATACACAAAATCCCATAATCACAGTAATGAAATTCATAATTTACAACAAAAGTAAATACTAATGAATTTAAATGATGGTCCCTGGATGGCAACGTCCTCATCCGGGATTCCGTGTACTGTCCCTGTTCTCACAATCATCAAACTCATCAAATCTCAAAAATCAGTAAATCAACACATTGATTTAACTCATCTCATGCCTAATTCTCGAGTATCAATAGATAGTGATTCCAAATTCATTATACATGCAAATATAGATATCTCAATATCTAATACTGATTTCACAACCTCGCTATCAATCACAGATAGCTCAAATGCCTAGCATATATTTTACCAATTTTCCATTATACTTAGACATCTCAAATGTCTTATAATGAATACATGATCCCAAGATCATTCTCAGGCATCTCAATGCCCTACTATGGTCATATACATCCGGTACCCCATATACCTTATGAGAGTTATACTACTCTAGTGTCACGCACGCTCGTGGCGGCGATATCAAGATTAGGTCGCTTCATAGCTTCTCAACACATACATATAACCTCATGCACAATTATTCAATGAAATCAAAATACATTATGCATTTCACAAATGCTCTAATATATAGTAATGCTCGTACGTCGCACGTACCTTAAATCTCCGAAGTTCGAGCCAAACCTTGCTCGAGTTCCATGCCCCGAGGAACGATGTGCTAACACGATAAATTAATTCACAATTATTTACGAACATGCAACCCATGCTCAAGCACACCCATAACCCTCAAAAATATTGTCAACACGCGACAATTAACCATTTAAAAGACCCGGGGGTACAGCACATGCAGGGAGGGAAATCGAATGAGACATCTACGAAAACTGCTCAAGAACTCCCCATAAATTTTCGAACCCTCACAACACAATTCGAACTCAAATAATCACCACAATTCATCTAAAACATGAATTAATCAATCAACAACATGAATAATCGCCCCACATGCCAAAACCCCAATTTTCGAACCCAAACTTCACGCAACCAACACTGAAATTCGAACCATTAAGCAACAAAAATTTTGAACTTTAAAGTCTGAAATTATCGACCCAAAAATAGCACAAAAACGCCCCAAAAACACCGGAAGAAAAGCCCCAAAAAAGTACCAAAAATCGAGCCCCAAATCGGACAGAAATCCAGTTCGAACCCTAGCGCTTTCTGCAGAAATCCGAACTCAAATCACGACCAAACTTCGAATTGATGTATGGAGAGGTGCGCCTGGAAGAGACGAAGCCACTGGTGGGTCGGACGGCCGGACGGCGGCGGGCGCACGGCCTGAAGCTGCGTGGGTCAAAGGGGATCGGGAAAATCAGCGCGCGGGGAGAGAGAAGCAAGGTGAGGAAAATGGTTCCGATAATTAAAATCTCGGGTTCAACTGGTATTTATAGCAAAAATACCCCGAAATACTAATAGCCCCACAAATACATCATGATTCATTAAAAATCATCTGTTTTCAAAAATTCTCTCTCTAACTCCAAAACCCCCCTACCGGTGCCCACACAAAGAACCCGAGATTCCGAGACACTTCAACAACCCAACTCTTAGGTTTTACACCGTAATGAGAATACAATCTCAACATCGGGATCCAACAATCCCAACTAATAAACGAGCCCAGAAGGCACAACACCGCGATCAAACTCCAAATCGCCACGTAAAACAACTTTACGGGTTATTAACACTCCGGGATTACCATCTATAATCCCTGGTCATCACAATATCCCCCACTAAAAGAATTTCGTCCTCGAAATTAGCACCGGTGTAATACGTAACACCCAGGCTACACAACAACATGAAGCCATAACCTCGATTCTTGACCATATCAGAATCGTCTTAAAAACCGCGAGGATACTTATCTCACATCAAACCCTGAAACAGAGCGACATACCAAAACAAACATATCACCCAAGAGGCAAAACGTTCCTTGATGCGGGTCATCCCAAAAGTCAGTCTCTCATGACTGCAAAACAACCAATAGTTACGATTGTAGATCGGACAGTCATCCTTAGTTTTAATACAACTAGTATGAACGCATCCTGAATGATACCTCAACCGTGTGAACGTTGACCTCGTGTCAAACTCTGGAGTGGAATAGACTTCCAAATCCATCATAACGTCAAAGAGCGTCAGCACAACTCAACGCTAACAATCCAAAAGCAGTTAGTCAACTGAAACTGCAAGGATTCGAATTGCTCCCAATTTTATCGTAGATATCACCCAATGACATCTTTACTATGACTCACGATGTCTAACACACATCATTACGAGGGAAACACTAGCATTCCACGGTATATTCATACCAGACCTGGTCCCCGCTATGCAGACCACCTCCATCCAAGGAGCAGTTGCACCCTCTACAACTCGGATCGGGCAACTCACGGCCACCGATCCACACCCGAGCACATCTCACAAGATGTCCACCTCCGGATATTCCAAGAATCATATCCTAATCATAAATAAACAATCGAGACTCCACAGAGTTTCAAATTCTGAAAGGACATGCAATAAACCCATTGCATCCTCAACGCTTGTGTCGACAGCGACACCCAACCAATCCGAATTCCTGCCATCCCTTGACAATCCTAGGATTTAACAATCCAAACTTGGGAAGGCTATCGCGTAACTCGGAGGAAACACCAACAAGGAAATACCTCAACCCACACAAGATAATCCCTCCTCAGGGAGTCAACTAACTTCACGATTGTTTCTCATAATTATCGTGCCATGGAGATTCCCAATCTCAAGGTGTTCCATATCTCTCATCAGAGATTTAACCATCCAAAAATAGCATAACTCTATGCTTGACAAAAAAAAAAAGAAATCAATAACTGGCATCCGTATACTCACCGGTATACCTGCCTAAGCGCTGACATTACATGCATACTCAATGCATTTGGTTCGGGTATCTACAACATACCCCTAAGCCCCAAACACAACTGTCAATTCTGAGTCATTCCCATCCAGAGGAGGATGATAATCGACGATCAACAACACGGCGTGATTCCCAAAATCAACACCACACGTACCAACTTACCGAATCTTTCAAAGATTCCCAAATAGGTATAATACTACCTCCTTCCCCACAAGGGAAGTGCTATCGAACTCGAGATCCACTAGTCTCGAACCACCGTTCGGAAAACTGGATACAATAACACCCATTGCATCCCAAGTACACGGATTCCCCAGATCGAGTCAACGATGACTTGATGACTCTCTTGTTGGTACTCCAACATTATGAGCTGTCCCAGACAAGTCCCTCAAAACAATAGACGTATAAACGTTCTCATGGGGTGTCACATGCCTCAAACATCATGCTACAAAGGGACAATCAAAAGCCTGCCAAAAGTCTTCATCGTATCATCATACGATTCACCAAACTCGGTTCCAACGTGCAGTATAATGGCTCCAACAATCACACTATATCATTACCACGATATCTGGCTAGTAAAGCGCTGTCTCTATAGGCTCATATCAAGCCCACCAACAAGCCATATGTTCCATCTCGGTATGCCATACCGTACAAACCGCTAGAATAATGGGTCATCGCCCAACATATCTCTAAAATACCAAGCACAATGGACAACCCGGTGTCCTTGCTCACTTATGATGCAATCCTAATCCAATAAGATTTATCCCACACCCTCAGGGTGGGTGCAACCATGTCTACCTTACATCACAACACAAGCGAGTAGTTTCCTCAATGACTACTCTTACCACCAATCACTTGGCCCTAGCCAAACCAACGAGCATACCCAAGGGTATCATCGCTCGACAAATATTTAACTCTATAACATGATGTGGTACATTTACCGGTACAATACATCCAATACTCCACCGAGCAAACCTGCTCGGCAAAAAGGTCTCCTCAACTAGTGACCCAGACTCTACCATGTGCTCACCATCGGCACTCAAACCATACAACCAAATACATAACATAAATGTATTAACCATCAAAACGACGCTACACGTCTACATAGAACATCCACTATGTCATTGTCATCCCGTGACGGTACCTATCAACATATGACTTTGAACTAATATTGTCGACTCGTGACGGTATATGTCGATACACGACGTCTATAATCTCATCGTCAAACACATGACAACATAAGTAAATCAACACATGATATCCACAATAGTGCTAAATAAATAGTAATATGCCATACTTCATTGCTAACAATATAGCGGCATACCTGTCTCCGTCATCCAACAGTGGTACGCAATCATCACTTATCGCTCGTAGGTGGCGTAATCCAGCGTCATGTACATAGCGGCATAACCCGTCGCTATAAAATCAGTGGCATAATCCATCGTCATAGAGTCAGTGACATAAAACATCGCTATAGACATCTGGCGGCATGAACCATCGCCATAGAGGTAGCGGAATGTACCATCGCTATGAACACCCGACGGCATAAATCATCGCCAATCGATATAGCGGAATGAGACATCGCTATCAATACCCGGCGGCATAAACCATCGCCAATAGAATAGCGGAATGAGACATCGCTATCAATATATCCGGCGGCAAGAACCATCGCCAAATCAATATAGCGGGATGAACCATCGCTATCAATACATCTGGCGGAATGAACCATCGCCAATCAATATAGCGGAATGAACCATCGCTATCAATACATCTGGCGGCAAGAACCATCGCCAATCAATATAGCGGAATGAACCATCGCTATCAATATACCTGGCGGCAAGAACCATCGCCAATCAATATAGCGGAATGAACCATCGCTATCAATATTCCTGGCGGCAAGAACCATCGCCAATCAATATAGCGGAATGAACCATCGCTATCAATATACCTGGCGGCAAGAACCATCGCCAAATCAATATAGCCGGTCCCTAGTCATTGTTACAGTAGTGTATTTTAATGCCCCTCGCTCAAATAAAACATGCGGTACTCCCACCCCTCGCTTCACATATAGGCGGCATAGAATAACCTCGCTTAAATGGACATGCGGCGCTCCCACCCCTCGCCTCACATTTTAGCGGCAAATATTCTTTCCTCGCCTCATATGCTAACCACGCTTCAATGTGACATGCGGCGCTCCCACCCCTCGCTTCACATTTTAGCGGCACAAAACAATAAGTAGCGGTAAGCATTTAAAATCATCACTCATCCATAACAATGACTCATGGGATATTCACCAAGTATTTCATCCATACCTGCATCACAAAGCATAATCCATATTCCAACATACATCATCATGAGTGTATTTTAATGCACCTCGCTCAAATGCGACATGCGGTACTCCCACCCCTCGCTTCAACATTTGGCGGCAAAGCATTAAAATCATCACTACATGTATACATGCAACCACAATGCATAATTCCATGATGTATATAAAATGCAGGTTACCGTTTCGTGTCTTTCAACCATGGCCTTAGCCTTTCCACGTCATAGTGTCCCTACAGGAACAATCCCAAACCATGAGCATACGATAATCCATATTCCCCACAATATGATTATAATGAGTAATGCATAAACTATGAGTACAAAGTACTTCCTGTATCCCAATGCATTTCAGTATGCTCCACTTGGTTGTCCCTGTGTCACAACTCACAATCATAATCAACAGGTTATATTATGATTCTATAGATGTCATGACATATAATCGTTTCACTATGATCACATGTTACAAATGCACATAAGCAAAATAGTTGTGTCACACAACACTAGCTACTATCATGCATAAATATGTGCTACCCATCCCTATCAGCATGTTTTAGGCCTTCAACAGCCCCAAAGAGCTAACCACTACTCTGATACCACTAATGTAAGGACCCCCAGCCCTTAACCCTCGATTAGTGTATTAACCACTATGTGTGGCACATGCTTTCAATAAAAGTCAATCGAGAAACTCAGATGATGCTTACAAAATTCCTTTAAAATTTCAACGCTATAAGATCATCTCTACTAACAAATAGACTCATAGAGTTCGCCCATTACCATCCCCTTTTTGCCACTTTTTACATTGTGGACTTTTATAAAAATTTGGGCAGAGTCTCCCCATAAATAGAGCTATCCCGAAATAAAAGCACAACGCATAACATAATTCCCGGCCAGGGAAAACATAATACTCATCAGAATACAGCAATACCAAGTAAATTCCCAGCCAGGGAAAACACCACACATATGACGACAAAAGTGGGTTTCAACACCCACATAATACACCAATGACTCTCATATCATTTTGCAATTCTACCTCTAATTGCATGCAACATAAAATGAAAGAGAGAAAGGCTCCTGCCTTTATATACAATCCATATACAAGTATAATCGTGCTCACATGCGAGCATCATGAATATGTATATAATCTTCAGGTGTATATAAGTACTCTATATGATACCGTGCTCCATCAAGCCCTGGTACCACGATCCTGGGAGTACATCCAATCAACAGCTCGAGCTCAACTCCAAAGCCATCGATGTATCTGTCCACCTGCCCCAACAGAGACAGCCCCCAACGGGGTGAGCATACCAATACACAAAATCCCATAATCACAGTAATGAAATTCATAATTTACAACAAAAGTAAATACTAATGAATTTAAATGATGCTCCCTGGATGGCAACGTCCTCATCCGGGATTCCGTGTACTGTCCATGTTCTCAAATCATCAAACTCATCAAATCTCAAAAATCAGTAAATCAACACATTGATTTAACTCATCGCATGCCTAATTCTCGAGTATCAATAGATAGTGATTCCAAATTCATTATACATGCAAATATAGATATCTCAATATCTAATACTGATTTCACAACCTCGCTATCAATCACAGATAGCTCAAATGCCTAGCATATATTTTACCAATTTTCCATTATACTTAGACGTCTCAAATGTCTTATAATGAATACATGATCCCACGATCATTCTCAGGCATCTCAATGCCCTACTATGGTCATATACATCCGGTACCCCCATATACCTTATGAGAGTTATACTACTCTAGTGTCACGCACGCTCGTGGCGGCGATATCAAGATTAGGTCGCTTCATAGCTTCTCAACACATACATATAACCTCATGCACAATTATTCAATGAAATCAAAATACATTATGCATTTCACAAATGCTCTAATATATAGTAATGCTCGTGCGTCGCACGTACCTTAAATCTCCGAAGTCTGAGCCAAACCTTGCTCGAGTTCCATGCCCCGAGGAACGATGTGCCAACACGATAAATTAATTCACAATTATTTACGAACATGCAACCCCTGCTCAAGCACACCCATAACCCTCGAAAATATATTCAACACGCGACAATTAACCATTTAAAAGACCCGGGGGTAGAGCACATGCAGGGAGGGAAATCGAATGAGACATCTACGAAAACTGCTCAAGAACTCCCCATAAATTTTCGAACCCTCACAACACAATTCGAACTCAAATAATCACCATAATTCATCTAAAACATGAATTAATCAATCAACAACATGAATAATCGCCCCACATGCCAAAACCCCAATTTTCGAACCCAAACTTCACGCAACCAGCACTGAAATTCGAACCATTAAGCAACAAAAATTTTGAACTTTAAAGTCTGAAATTATCGACCCAACAACAGCACAAAAACGCCCCAAAAACACCGGAAGAAAAGCCCCAAAAACGTACCAAAAATCGAGCCCCAAATTGGACAGAATTCCAGTTCGAACCCTAGCGCTTTCTGCAGAAATCCGAACTCAAATCGCGACCAAACTTCGAATTGATGGTATGGAGAGGTGCGCCTGGAAGAGACGAAGCCACCGGTGGGTCGGACGCTGCGAACGGCGGCCGGACGGCGGCGGGCGCACGGCCTGAAGCTGCATGGGTCAAAGGGGATCGGGAAAATCAGCGCGCGGGGAGAGAGAAGCAAGGTGAGGAAAATGGTTCCGATAATTACAATCTCGGGTTCAACTGGTATTTATAGCAAAAATACCCCGAAATACTAATAGCCCCACAAATACATCATGATTCATTAAAAATCATCTGTTTTCAAAAACTCTCTCTCTAACTCCAAAACCCCCTACCGGTGCCCACACAAAGCACCCGAGATTCCGAGACACTTCAACAACCCAACTCTTAGGTTTTACACCGTAATGAGAATACAATCTCAACCTCGGGAATCCATGTATGCAAACCAAGTATGGACTTTGGTTGATCCACCTGAAGGGGTACGACCCATAGGGTGCAAATGGATTTTCAAGAAAAAGACCGATAGGGATGGTAATGTACAAACCTATAAAGGTCGACTGGTTGCAAAAGGATTCAAACAAATTCATGGTATTGACTATGATGAAACCTTTTCACCAGTGGCCATGGTTAAATCCATAAGGATCTTACTTGCAATAGCTGCATTTCATGATTATGAAATCTGGCAGATGGATGTCAAAACAGCTTTCCTTAATGGAAATCTGCTCGAGGATGTGTACATGACACAGCCCGAGGGTTTTGTCGATCCAAAGGATGCTGGAAAGATATGCAAGCTACAACGATCCATTTATGGATTGAAGCAAGCTTCTCGGAGTTGGAATCTTCGTTTTGATGATGCAATCAAAGAGTTTGGTTTTATCAAAAATGAAGATGAACCTTGTGTCTACAAGAAGGTCAGTGGGAGCGTAATCATTTTCCTAGTGTTGTATGTAGATGACATACTTCTTATTGGAAATGATATCCCTGCCTTGCAATCTGTAAAGATTTGGCTAGGGAACTGCTTTTCGATGAAAGACTTAGGAGAAGCCACCTATGTGTTAGGAATCAAGATCTATAGAGATAGATCGAGAAGGCTTCTTGGTCTAAGTCAAAGTACGTACATAGACAAGGTGCTTAAAAGGTTTAGCATGCAAGAATCCAAGAAAGGATTCGTGCCTATGACACATGGTATTTATCTCTCGAAGGAACAGTGTCCTTCAACACCAGATGAGAGACAACGCATGAGTAAGATTCCATACGCGTCAGCTATTGGATCTATCATGTATGCCATGATATGTACTCGTCCCGATGTATCGTATGCTTTGAGCATGACGAGCAGATATCAAGTTGATCCAGGTGAAGGTCACTGGATTGCTGTCAAGAATATCCTGAAGTACTTGAGAAGGACTAAGGATACATTCCTGATTTATGGAGGTGAGGAAGAGCTCAATGTAATGGGTTACACTGATGCAAGCTTCCAAACCGACAAAGATGATTTTCGATCGCAATCTGGATATGTGTATTGCCTAAATGGGGGTGCTGTGAGCTGGAAGAGTTCAAAGCAAGAAACAGTAGCCGATTCTACAACGGAAGCTGAGTATATTGCTGCCTCGGATGCAGCAAAGGAAGCTGTTTGGATGAGGAAGTTCATTTCTGAACTTGGAGTGGTGCTGTAGGGTCTACCTACCTTAACATCAGTTTAATAACGTATTATGAACTAAACATGCATTAGAGACATCTTAGAGTTCTGGTTGTTATGTGAGCTCAATGTAATTACAGGCCAAAATGAAACTTCAATAATTAGTTAATTACATTCCCCAAAAAGAATGTTATGGCTAACAAAAATCCTGTATCTATCTTCTTATGTTCCTCAGCTCACCATCTCAACCCGGCCCTTAGTCTCGATCCAAAAGTGTACCTACAGGAACAACCCATCGTGAGCATGTACATCATGAGATAAAGGCATATAAATAATGCATGGGAATAATTGATAACATATACTTCCTGTTTAATAGTACTATCCTTCCTTGGTTGTCCCTGTGTCATAATTACGTATATGATCATTAGTTCAAGACATGAATGAATAACATCGTACTTCGTATAAGAGCTCACAACAATCCATGTTAATTAGAAATGGGACTGTCCGGGTACTATTATGACAGCGGCACAATTGGCCCCCCTCGCTCGACATAACTCATCTTATGATACCCATCGCTACGCCTTGATAGCGGATGTATCCCTTATTCAGCGGATGATACCCATCGCTACACATAGCGGATGTACCCCATCGCTCAGCGGATGATACCCATCGCTACACATAGCGGATGTACCCCATCGCTCAGTTATGTGAGCGGCAAGACCTTCCTCGCTTGCCCATAATAGTCACCGGACATTCGACCACTCTAAGTAGCATAGTCAACATGTATTATCATCTTATAAGCATCATCATTCCAAACATCATCACCGTATCGTAATTGTTATCGTAACGTCATATCATCTTCGTTTATCACAATATCATCATCAATAATCATCATAATCATCATCATAAACACTTACACAATTTAATGTATAGTCATAGTTGAGGAATATGTTACCGTTGATGCCCGTACGTTTCTTACGTACCTTTTCAAAATGTGGCGAAGTCGTAGTACTTTATCGTCTCGAAGTTGTGGGTCCTTGGGATGGTTCTACACAACCATACAATTCAATATTAGAAGCTAATCATAGTCCAATATTCAAAATTCCCACAAAAATGCCAAAAATACACTTTTGTGTGTCTCGCGATCGATCGCCATCAAGCCCCGATCGATCGCGAGAACACACTGTCTCGCCCAACAATTTTGCACAATCCGCGATCGATCGCGGAGCTAGCGCCGATCGATCGCGGCCTCGCCGATCGATCGCGCCAAGCTCGCGATCGATCGCTGAGGCTTACTGCCTCAGCCCTGCTGCTCGCGATCGATCGCGAGCGGACGCCGATCGATCGCCGAGCTGCGGGAAATCGAGATTCGGGCACTATTCACCCTTCTCCTTCCCAAATCCAAACAAACCCACATAACTCAACAACAACCATACCCAACTACTCAAAACCAACAATACCCATCATAAAACCATTAAAAATCAAACATCCCACCAAGAATCACACTAACCCAAACAAACCCATTTCAAACCCTTTTTAAAACCCTTCCAAAACTTAACACACACTTCATGAACATCAATAAGTGCTATATAAACATCATAGGCACTAAATCTTACCAAGAAATGCAAGGATGAAGCTTTCACAAGAATTTCTTCCCACCTTTAGGGTTAATTTCGAAAATGGGGAAAGGGAATTTGGGAAAGGGGTTTTGGGAGGTTGAGTGTAAAAGTGAGGTGGGGTAAAAGCGGTGGGTTATGTCTTACTTTTAATTTGTACCCCAATAACAACATGATGTATTTAAAATACATTAACATGATAAGCATTTACAATTGTAATTAACTTCATTAAACTCACATCATCCTCATACTTAAAATTAACATCCTTAAATCATGTTACTTCTTCATTTCCCAAACATGGCTTAAACATCATAATAAATCATCATATAAACATAATTAATGTTCGAGTTACCATCAATTAATTTCGGGGCATTACATTACTCCCCTACTTATAAGATTTCGTCCTCGAAATCGCATGCACTTACCCAAAAGAAACTAAACATAAATCATACCAGAAAATAGTTCCGGGTAGTGCTGCACCATATGCCGTTCCGTCTCCCACGTAGCCTCCTCGACACCCCGGCGATCCCACTGAACTTTGACCATTGGTATTATCTTACTTCGTAACCTGCGATCCTCACGATCAAGGATTCTAACCGGTCGTTCAACATAGGATACATCTGAACTCAACTGAACCTCCGAAGGATGCAATACATGAGACGGATCGGGTTCATACTTCCTCAACATGGAAACGTGGAAAACGTCATGAATACCGGATAAGGACGGTGGTAGAGCCAAACGGTAGGCCAAGGTACCGATACGTTGTAATATCTCATACGGTCCCACATATCTCGGTGATAATTTTCCCCGCATACCAAAACGAACCACACCCCTGAAGGGTGAAATTTTCAAGAAAACTTTATCTCCGACTTGGAATTCTAGCGGTCGTCGCCGCTTATTGGCATAGGCCGCTTGTCTATCTTGGGCCGCTTTCATCTTTAAGCGTATCGTCTTTATCTTCTCTTCCATATCTCTAATCATATCCGGCCCTCCAACCGCCTTACTAGTCAAGTCCTCCCAATACAGCGGTGATCTACATCGTCGTCCGTACAGAGCTTCAAAAGGGGCCATTTGAATGCTCGCCTGATAGCTGTTATTGTAGGAGAACTCTACCAGTGGTATAGATTCTTGCCACGGAGTGTCAAACTCCAAAACACATGCCCTCAGCATGTCTTCGAGCGTCTGTATGGTACGCTCTGTCTGACCGTCTGTCTGAGGGTGATAGGCTGTACTCAGTCTTACCTCTGTGCCCAAAGCTGTTTGGAGACCCTCCCAAAAATGAGAAGTGAACCTCGGGTCTCTGTCAGACACTATCGAAACCGGAATGCCATGCAACCTTACCACATCCCGCACATAGAGTTGGGCCATCTTTAAGTATGTGAAGGTCATACTGTAAGGGATGAAATGGGCCATCTTTGTCAGCCTGTCTACGATCACCCAGATCGCATCAAATCCAGAGGCTGACCTTGGCAAGTGGGTCACGAAGTCCATAGATATATGCTCCCACTTCCACTTAGGTACCTCCAAGCTCTTCAGCTCGCCGCCAGGCCTCTGCCTTTCCGCCTTTACTTGCTGGCAGATTAAACATCTCTTAACAAAACTGATTACATCACGCTTCATGCGTCTCCACCAGAATTGACCACTCAGGTCCTTATACATCTTCCTTCCTCCTGGGTGAATACTGAACCGACTACTGTGAGCTCGTTCCAATATTCCTTTACGTAACTCTGGTGCATCTGGGACTACCCATCGGTTGCCCAGTCTTAATGAATCATCTTCAGCCACTCTAAACTTTGTTGGCTGACCTCGAAGTGCTATTGATAACCATCTCTGAACCTCATCATCCGACTTCTGGGCTTCCCTGATTGCCTCAAATACGTCTGGCTCGGCCAGTAAGGTCGACACTCGAACCGGCGACGTGTCCACATCAAAATCATAGCCTAAATGGCAGTAAGAAGTCATCATGGCCGACAAGCTCATAGTATCCTCAGCGGTGTTCTTCACCTTTCGGCTTAAGGCATCTGCTATCATATTCGCTTTACCCGGATGGTACTCTATCTCACAATCATAATCTTTGAGCAAGTCCATCCATCTTCGTTGTCTCATATTCAGTTCTGCTTGGGTGAATAAGAATTTCAAACTCTTATGGTCTGTAAAGATGGTAAACGTCGTACCATAAAGATAATGACGCCAAATCTTCAAGGCGAAAATGATGGCTGCCAGCTCCAGGTCATGGACTGGGTATCTGGTCTCATGAGGCTTCAGCTGCCTCGAAGCATAAGCCACCACATGCTTGTCTTGCGTCAACACACAACCCAAACCTTGCAATGATGCATCCGTATACAAAGCAAACTTCTTATCCTCAGAAGGAATTACTAACACTGGCGCTGTCGTCAAGCGACGCTTCAACTCTTGGAAGCTCTCCTCACAAGCTTCGGACCAATAGAACGGAACTCCCTTCTGAGTCAGCTGGGTCAACGGTTTAGCGATCTTAGAGAATCCTTCGACAAAACGTCGGTAATAGCCCGCTAAACCGAGGAAACTTCTTATCTCGGGCACCGAAGTGGGTGCAGCCCACTCCATAACAGCTTCAATCTTACGGGGATCCACAGATATACCACGGCTGGATATTACATGACCCAAGAACACCACACTGTCCAGCCAAAACTCGCACTTGCTAAGCTTGGCATATAATTGATGATCCCTAAGGATCTGAAGTACTGTCCTCAAGTGCTCAACATGTTCTTCTTCAGTCCGAGAGTAGATGAGTATATCGTCAATGAAAACTATGACGAATTGATCCAAATATGGCTGGAACACCTTGTTCATCAAACTCATGAAAACAGCCGGGGCATTTGTCACCCCAAAAGGCATGACTAGGAATTCATAGTGCCCATACCTAGTCCTGAAGGCAGTCTTTTGAACGTCATCTTCCCTTACTCGAATCTGATGGTACCCCGACCTCAGATCAATCTTACTGTAGAGCCTCGTACCCTGCAACTGATCAAATAAATCATCGATCCTCGGAAGTGGATACTTATTCTTTACTGTGGCTTTGTTCAGCTGTCTGTAGTCGATGCACAAACGCATCGAGCCATCTTTCTTCTTGACAAACAAAACTGGTGCACCCCAGGGCGATACGCTAGGTCGTATATAGCCCTTGTCAAGGAGTTCTTGCAACTGAACCTTTAACTCCTTTAACTCTGTTGGTGCCATTCTGTACGGGGCACGAGAAATGGCTGACGTCCCCGGTAATAATTCGATTCCAAACTCGACCTCTCTCGCCGGTGGGAATCCAGGAATCTCTTCAGGAAATACATCAGGAAATTCCGCCACTACGGGCACATCTTCAACCTTTAATCCTTCCTTCTTTCCAGAAATATCAATAGCATAAATGAGATATCCTGTATGGCCTCGTTCCAATAATTGTGTCATCTTGACCGCGGATATTAACGGAATCTTTGAACGAGAACCATCTCCATAGAACGTCCACTGAACTCCTTCACCAGATCTGAATCGGACAGTCCTTTGTCTGCAGTTCACAACCGCTTGGTACCTATTCAAAACGTCAATACCCAATATACAGTCAAAGTCTGACATTCCCAGAACGATCAAATCCGACCTTAACTTGTTATCCTCAAAATAAATGAGGCCATCATAGACAATCTGATCAGCAATCAAACTTCTTCCAGCGGGTGTCGAGACTACAAGAGGCGTGGGCGACGGAGCAGTGCATAAGTGGTGTCTTTCCACAAAACTCGTCGACACAAAGGAGTGTGACGCACCTGTGTCGATCAATATAAAGGCAGGGTGCGTAAATAAAAGACACGTACCCGCTATGACTTCTTCCGGAGCCGCTGTAGTCTGCTCCCTTGTCAATGCATACACTTGTCCCTGAGGTGGCCCCGTAGGCTGACTTCCAAACTGCCTCGGTACATATGGGGGCCTGTGTGGCGCTGCTCTGTCAGTCGACCTCCCAGTAGAATTCTGCTGCCTTCCCCTGTTGGGACATTGTCGAGCAAAGTGGCCTCTCTCGCCGCAAACATAACATCCGACACAATTCTTCGTCAAATGGGGCTGTCCACAAAGAGAGCATTGTACCTCTCCAACACTGCCTCCTCCCCGAGACTGTCCTCCTCTTGATGGAGCGTCATTCCTACGGTTTCCCTTCCATCGGTTATCGGGCCTCCTTCCACTGAATCTGGACGCCGAAGTGTTCCCCCCAGGCTTGAACCGATCACCCCTTGGCCTTAAATTGTCGGGAGTAGATCTCTGAGGGGGTGCTGGAGGTGGTACAGCATCAGGGTATGCACCAACCCCTAGTTCGGCCAACTCCGCCCGGTTAAGTGCATCATCAAAGCAAGTGGGGCCATATGTAATCACCCTATCGTAGAGTTCTGGCCTCAAGCCCTTCATAAAGTTCCTCATTTTTGCTTGAGTGTCGGCAGCGATATGAGGCACATATCTGAGTAGAGAACAGTAGTGGAGGGCATAATCTGACACCGGCATGGTACCTTGCTTCAACCTATTAAACTCATCTTCTTTAGCTTGACGGGCAGCCGCTGAGAAGTAACGGGCCAGGAATCTTGTTCTGAACAGTTTCCAGTTTACTTCTTGACCTTGTGCCTCTTGTTCAATCACGGTGGTCCTCCACCACATCAGTGCTTTCTTGGCTAGCTGGAACTCTGCCAGCCTTATCCAGGCTGTCTTTGCACACGGGGCTGCCACAAATATTTGTTCTATCCTTTCTAGCCATTCTTCGGCTCGCTCCCCTGTCTCAGTCCCTTCGAATGTCGGGGGCCGATATGCTAGAAACTGAGTCAGACTCAATTCTCCCGGTAATAGCTGTTGTTCGGACGGCTCCTCGCCTAGGGCTGGCGGGGGCAGGGGATTCGTGCGCCCCGCACTAGCGTTCACACTTACAGCATCACCAATGTCGATATTTGCTGCCATACTGCAACACAAGGGTTAACAACAAAATCCAAAAGCAGTTCATATATACATCGTCAGAAACCATAACATGTTATCATAACAGTCATATACTTCATGTGTAACATAGCATGTCAAGAGCAAGCGCCTAGCCAACCTACTGCTAAGGCTACCCTTCACTCATCCCCGGGTTATCTAACCACTGCTCTGATACCACTAATGTAGGGTCTACCTACCTTAACATCAGTTTAATAACGTATTATGAACTAAACATGCATTAGAGACATCTTAGAGTTCTGGTTGTTATGTGAGCTCAATGTAATTACAGGCCAAAATGAAACTTCAATAATTAGTTAATTACATTCCCCAAAAAGAATGTTATGGCTAACAAAAATCCTGTATCTATCTTCTTATGTTCCTCAGCTCACCATCTCAACCCGGCCCTTAGTCTCGATCCAAAAGTGTACCTACAGGAACAACCCATCGTGAGCATGTACATCATGAGATAAAGGCATATAAATAATGCATGGGAATAATTGATAACATATACTTCCTGTTTAATAGTACTATCCTTCCTTGGTTGTCCCTGTGTCATAATTACGTATATGATCATTAGTTCAAGACATGAATGAATAACATCGTACTTCGTATAAGAGCTCACAACAATCCATGTTAATTAGAAATGGGACTGTCCGGGTACTATTATGACAGCGGCACAATTGGCCCCCCTCGCTCGACATAACTCATCTTATGATACCCATCGCTACGCCTTGATAGCGGATGTATCCCTTATTCAGCGGATGATACCCATCGCTACACATAGCGGATGTACCCCATCGCTCAGCGGATGATACCCATCGCTACACATAGCGGATGTACCCCATCGCTCAGTTATGTGAGCGGCAAGACCTTCCTCGCTTGCCCATAATAGTCACCGGACATTCGACCACTCTAAGTAGCATAGTCAACATGTATTATCATCTTATAAGCATCATCATTCCAAACATCATCACCGTATCGTAATTGTTATCGTAACGTCATATCATCTTCGTTTATCACAATATCATCATCAATAATCATCATAATCATCATCATAAACACTTACACAATTTAATGTATAGTCATAGTTGAGGAATATGTTACCGTTGATGCCCGTACGTTTCTTACGTACCTTTTCAAAATGTGGCGAAGTCGTAGTACTTTATCGTCTCGAAGTTGTGGGTCCTTGGGATGGTTCTACACAACCATACAATTCAATATTAGAAGCTAATCATAGTCCAATATTCAAAATTCCCACAAAAATGCCAAAAATACACTTTTGTGTGTCTCGCGATCGATCGCCATCAAGCCCCGATCGATCGCGAGAACACACTGTCTCGCCCAACAATTTTGCACAATCCGCGATCGATCGCGGAGCTAGCGCCGATCGATCGCGGCCTCGCCGATCGATCGCGCCAAGCTCGCGATCGATCGCTGAGGCTTACTGCCTCAGCCCTGCTGCTCGCGATCGATCGCGAGCGGACGCCGATCGATCGCCGAGCTGCGGGAAATCGAGATTCGGGCACTATTCACCCTTCTCCTTCCCAAATCCAAACAAACCCACATAACTCAACAACAACCATACCCAACTACTCAAAACCAACAATACCCATCATAAAACCATTAAAAATCAAACATCCCACCAAGAATCACACTAACCCAAACAAACCCATTTCAAACCCTTTTTAAAACCCTTCCAAAACTTAACACACACTTCATGAACATCAATAAGTGCTATATAAACATCATAGGCACTAAATCTTACCAAGAAATGCAAGGATGAAGCTTTCACAAGAATTTCTTCCCACCTTTAGGGTTAATTTCGAAAATGGGGAAAGGGAATTTGGGAAAGGGGTTTTGGGAGGTTGAGTGTAAAAGTGAGGTGGGTAAAAGTGGTGGGTTATGTCTTACTTTTAATTTGTACCCCAATAACAACATGATGTATTTAAAATACATTAACATGATAAGCATTTACAATTGTAATTAACTTCATTAAACTCACATCATCCTCATACTTAAAATTAACATCCTTAAATCATGTTACTTCTTCATTTCCCAAACATGGCTTAAACATCATAATAAATCATCATATAAACATAATTAATGTTCGAGTTACCATCAATTAATTTCGGGGCATTACAGGTGCATAGCATTAAAGATCCGATAGAACTCTATTGTGACAACAATGGAGCGATCGCATTGGCTAAGGAACCAAGATCTCACCAAAGATCCAAGCACATACTTAGGCGTTTCCATTTCATTCGAGAAATCGTTGAAAGGGTAGATGTTAAAATATGCAAAGTACCAACAGATGATAATGTATCTGACCCATTGACGAAGCCGCTGTCACAGCAAGCATGATCGTCATACTAGATCCCTAGGCATTAGGTATATGTCTGAGTGGTCTTAGTGCAAGTGGGAGATTTGTTGGGATATGCCCTAAGACAAGTCATTAGATGATTGTTTAAGACATACAATGTTTATGGATTTATGAATGGCAATTCATTATTATATATTATTCTTTTAACTGTGCATTGTGAATTAATATATATGTTAATGTCCTTAGAATAATATTGTATTATTCTTAAAGATGTCCCTAGTCAAGTATTATCATGAATAGGGATAATGATAATACGTAGAGACTAGTATATGTTGATCGATGAATTGTTCATTGATATGAGATATCAAATCAACATATGGGTACATGTTAGAGAACGATGTACTGGACAGACCCACCATGAGAATGCAACATGGATAGTTATATGATCGTCATATGCAATTCTCATAGTGATAATAATGTATACAATCCTTACGACTTGTGATCATCAGAGATCCCAACATAAGGAGTTATGTATCTTGATATCGTCAAACGTTACCCGTAACAGGGTAATCTATAAAGGCGACTATTGGATACACTACGAATTATGTAGAGGGATGTTGACTGATCGAGATAGGATTTGTCCCTCCTATATAACAGGAGATGTGTTTGGCCCTTGATCAAGTGAGAACTAAAATGCATGGCCATGCTCGAATGAGTCGATATGAGATATCGAGCTTATTCGTTTATTCTAGTTCTACTTGGGGATCAAGAAATGAAGATTGAATATACGAGTATGACTATTCCATGACTCGTGTTCAATCTAAACACAAAGGACAAAGGGATTAAGTTACACGGTTAATATTATCACAAGTTCTAAAGGTTATGTCGAGTCATTGACATTCTTGTAATTTGGGGAGCATTGATGTGTTGCTAGATACCGCTCAATGCTTGAGACGTAAAATGAGATTTTATGTCACTGCCAACATTACAAGAACCTATCGGGTCGCACAAAAGATTAAATCGAGAAGGGAAATTAAATTCATGGGATGAATTAAATAATTAAGAGGAGTCTTAATTAATAATCATAAGGATTAATTAAATCATGGGCTTAAGCCCATGAAGCTTTGAGAAAGCCTTTAATTAATGATTATTAAGTGTTTAATTGTAAGACAACTTGAATAACACTTCATAACAAAAAACCTAGCAACAAAAGAAGGGCTCTCGGCCACCTTGTGAAAGTCACACACGGCCGCCTCTCAATCTTGCTCTCGGTTTCTTGATAGCCGAAGAGGAAGAGTGATATTGTGCCAATTTTGATTGTGAATCAAAGTGTGTTTTGGTTCCGGTTTAATATCTTGTCTAGCAACTTGATATTAAACTATCCCTTCACCCGATTTGATCGTGTGGATACCGTTGAGGCAAAACCAATCGAGTTTTGCTTAGTGACTCGGAGAAGGAGTAGGACGTGGTGCAGCTCCGTGGATTCTGCTTCAAACGCGCTACAAGGGTAAGACACTTGTAATTCACTAATCCGATATGAATCCCTATGTATAGATCGCTGGTTTGTAATCCCAAAATTTTATTCCGCTGCGTTGTATGCTCATGGGGTTACTTACAGGATCGGGATGTTTGGTCCACGTTTAAACTAAAAATTGTCTAAGTGATTGTGCTCGGGGTAGCGAGCTTGTTCGGAAGTTTAATGGTTTTACTCGTGGGATCGGGATGTTTTGTCCACTTTTAAATCTAAAACATCGTTGTTGTTTTGTATGAAGGAAAGTAGCCAAGTGAATAAGTAATTTTATTCATATCGAAAAGTAATAGAAGAGAATGTAAAATCCCTATTCTACGGATGAAACATCTCTTCAGGGGCTTTTGGGGGAGAACCCGGGCCCTCGGGCGTGGCCCTTTTTCGGTGTTGAAGGGCCAGGGTCCCCTCGGGAGAAGCCCTCTCATCAAGGGGAGTCATGATTTCAACAGAAGGGGGAGGGGCAGGAATAGTAACAACTGCGGAAGTCTGGCCTTTCTGGTGTTTTTCCTTTCGCTTCTCGGCCATCCTGGCTTTCATCATCTTTGTTTCTAAAAAGAAAAGAAAAAAAGGGGGGACAGAGTGAGTATTATTCCAAGCATAGCAGGTTGAAAATACGAACGAATGAGACTGCTTAAAAGCACTCACCGAGGGGCATTTTCAAGGAACGCGGGCTTTCACTAAATCCCGCTCTGTGGCAAATCTCTGCTCATTTATACGAGCAGCTGAAGCTGCAGAAGAGCTTAAAGTCTCTTCGCTATCAGAAGAAGAAGAGGATGGAGGAGAGGGGCTAACAGCGTCCTCCTCATTGAACATCTCTATCGCCTGTAGTGAAGAATCGGCTGAAGAAGAAGCCATACTTAGTGATTAAGAGTTCAAGATTACTGAGGCAAGTTGTTCGATCGTCTGATGCTAGTTCGGAAGCAAAATGCAGCAAGGTAAGATAAATGAAGAGAATGGATGGGTATTTATGGATGGGACCATGTGAACAGTCATCTAATCCTCACCGTCAAGAATTATGGAATGAACGGTCATAAAGGCGCCTCGGGAAATAAAACGTCGCGCGGCATTTGAAATTTTTAAGCGGGAAAAAAGGGCGGCAAAAAAACCCCGAGCAGGTTAAGATTAGGATTTTACCCGAAGACAATAAAACAAGACTTCAAAAGTGTAAGGACCCCCGTGCCCTTAACCCGTTATTAGTGTATTAATCCATACCATTAGTGCATATAATCATACTATCATGGGGAAAAGTCATGTGCAAGTGCAACACCATATGCTATCCAGAAAATTTCTTGCATTCTATCCGCATAATATTCAAATTCCCCAACCACGATTAATTATATAACATACACCTTTATAATACACTAACATGCTCTCAGTTCATTTGGCAATTCCGTATTTAATTGCATGCAAACCATGAATGAATAGAGAAGAGCCGTAGCCCATTTATACATTCCATATACACGTAAGATGTACTCACATAAGAGCACTCAATGAACACGCATGTATCTAATGTATAAAACACTCTACCGGATACCGTTACTAGCACTTCAATCCTGGAAGTACCTCCCAAGCACAGCTCGATCTCAACTCTGGATCTATGCACTTGTTCAACCAGCTCTGGTACCTCGATCATGGAAGTACCTCAATCAACAGCCCGAACTCGACTCCAAAACTGCTGCTACACCTGTAACACCTGCCCCAACAGAGACAGCCCCCACACGGGGTGAGCATACCAATACCACCAATCCAATAATCATAACATTGCATTTCAAATACAGAATATAAATGCCATAATTTAAAAGATACTCCCTGGATGGTAATACCCTCATCCGGGATCCCCTGTATTGTCCCTGTTCTCAAAACAATCAAACTCATCAAATTCCCAAAGCCAGTTAATCGCCACGTAGATTAAATAATACCGTTCTATTATGCCAGTTCCACAATCAATATGGTAAAATCATTATATGAAAGACTGTAGATTTCACATATATCTAACCAATGATTCCGTGTTCCTATTTCAATGCTCGCTCCACAATAGCGGCATTCTAAACCCCGCGCACGCTCAACAATAGCGGCGTCATAACCGATGGTCGCTCAACGGCGACGGCATCCCAAATCATTGCTCGCTCAATAGCGGCACCATATGGTTCCCAATGTATAATACATTTGACGCGAATACCATTTACCATGCATATCGTTATCCATTTATAGCAAGTATCATGCACCATGCATTTCAATACCTATTCGATGCAATTACCACATGTCACATATTTCAATGTCCGTATAATGCAATTATCACACACCATGTGTTCCAATGCCCATTTAATACAATTATCACATACCATGCATTTTACAGTTGCAACATTATAATAGGCCATGCTCGTACGTCATACGTACCTTAAGTTTCCGTAGTCCAAGCCAAACCTTGCTTGAGTTCCATGCCTCGAGAAATAGGTGCTAAAAAACATAAACAACTCAAAATCAAGCATAAACATGCAACCACGTGCCCAAGCACGTTCAAAACTCCCAAACATATCGTCTATCCATGACGATTACCAAAATAAAAGCCACCCGGCTAAGCATGCATAACACCCAAAGTAAACCATTTTACAAGTTTAAAAGATAGCCAAAAACTCAACCGAGAGTTCCGTTTAATTTAACTTGGCTCCAACCAAACCATTTTAAAAGTCTAACATTCCCATTGGAATTTGAACATTGCCCCGGAAGCCGACCATTTAAGTCGCGAATCCAAAATCCCACGAAAAAGCCAAGAAAACCAACAAAACCTTGCTGGCGATCGATCGGTATGCCGGACGATCGATCGCTAGCCCCTTGGCGATCGATCGCTCGATATAGCGATCGATCGCCAGACCTTACTGGCGCGAGGCGATCGATCGCCCAAAAGTAGCGATCGATCGCCACCTTGCTGAAAAGCCTACTGCTTGCGCGCGATCGATCGCCAAAAACGGGCGATCGATCGCCGCGACCTGCAACTCGAAAAACACCATTTTTGAAAGCTTGAAACCTCCACAAATCATACCCCAACTCCTCCCAACTCAAAACCACAACCAAACCACACACAAGGACCTCCAACAAGGGTGCTCAATCGAAAATAAAACAAACCCAAAAGATTTTATGATTTTTACCAAAATCACCCAAACCAAATCAAACCCAAACTCAACCAAATCCAACAAAAAAACAATCAAATCAAAGCTACAAGAGAGGAGAAGGAGATTACCATCTATTCTTCGAAGAATCCGGCTCCTAAAACGAGCCTCCGGTCATTTTTCTCCAAAGAGAAAAGATGAGGGTTAGGGGAAGGGGGTTACACGATAAGAGGGGGGAGAGGAGAGGGAGAGAAGTGATTCCGTGCCAAATGACGGAAATCTCGAGTCCAACGGGTATATATAGCAAAAATACCCCAACACACCAATACCTCCACAAATACATCATGATTCATTAAAAATTATCTGTTTTCAAAAACTCTCTCTCCAACACCAAATCCCCATACCAGCCCCAACATAAAGCACCCCGGACTCCAAGTCCCACCGAAAACCCAACTCATAGGTTTTCCATCGAAATGAGAATACAATCTCAACCTTTGGATCCAGCGATACCAAATGCCCGATTATACAACCTCGGGAGACCCAAAACCGTAATTAATTCCTAATTGCCACAATTAAAAATCCATCAAGGATTAATACCACACCGGGATTAACATCATTAATCCCAGGACATCACAATTATCCCCAACTAATAAAATTTCGTCCTCGAAATTGCACCGGTGTACTCCACGTAACACCAGGACTACACAAACAAAACAAAGCCATGACTCCGATTCTGGACCACATTAGAATAGAATTAACAACTGCGAGAATACCAGTCTCGCACCAAGCCCTAAAATAGAGCTAACGCCAAAATCCATACAAACCCAAAAATAACAACATACCTCGATGTGAATTGTCCCAGAAGTCAGTCCACCACGACTACAAATCAACCAAATCTCCCTTGGTTCTGACATAGATATCACTCCGTGATATTCATCACTTGCCCACGATGCTTGACACACGTCGTCATGATGGGGACCACTAGTATACAACAGTATACTCACAGAAAATCCGGTTTTCGCTTCCCAGTCCATCTCCTCCAAAGGAGTAGTTGCACCACTTGCAACCCGGATCGGGTTACCCACGGTCACCGATCCACACAAAGCACATCTCCGAGGATGTTTACACCTGTGTGTTCCAAGAAATCATATCTTGGTCCTGACACACCATCAAGACCCCACAAGGTCTCAAGTTCCACAGGGGACATGCAAGACAAACAATTGCATTCCTACACACGTGTCAACCATGACACTAAACAAACCCGAATCCAGGCCATCCCTCAACTATCCTTGGATCCAACAATCCTAAAACAGGAAGGCTATCGAATTATCCAACAAGAATTACCATGGTTCCAAAACACGACGATCCCTCCTCAGGGGAAGTCAAACAACCCTCACGATCATTCATCAGAATGCATCGTGCCATCGAGAGTACCGATCTCGAGGTTCCACAATCTCACACCGGAGATTCACCAAACCAAGCATACAAACTCGACGTTCAACAATGAACAAAATAAAGTTGGCATTCGTATACACACACGGCATACATGCCCATACACCAACACAACAGGCATACTCAATGCAATAGACTCGGGTATCTTCAATCCTACCCAAATCCCAGAACCAACTGTCAAACCTCAATTATTCTCACCCCACGGAGAATGATGGTTGACAAACCAAAACCAAAGGGTGTGATTTCAACATCAGCACCACACGAACCAAAACAACGAATCTCCCCAAAAGATTCAACCGGTAGGTATAATAATACCGCCTTCCTCCCAAGAAAAATGTCATGGACTCATGACTCTCCAACTTCGAACCACCGTTCGGAAACCTGGATATATCTACCAAAACATAACACGGAACCAAAAGTACACAATTGGTTCAAATAGTGCATCAAAGCAACTATTACCAAAACGAAACCCGTATACGTCATGTATACTCGAACTAGAGATGCTCTGAACCGATGCTATAGCACTCCACAAACTCGAGCATTTCCCCGGAGACGTCTCCTCGAACGTCTCGCCGAAAGGTAAGAAATCCATTACTCGGTCCAACACCAGTAATGTTTACCATGGCTGATTTACAATCAACCTACAATCGATACCAGTTGTCTCCATGACAGTGCCATCCAAATTCCTCCAAGAAATAAAATCGGTATAGTAGTGTTACCCCACTAGCTATATCCTACAAATCCAATCGTGACTCCCGTCGCATTCGACATGCAAGGATGCTCAACTAGAGCTAATGACGACTTGTTGACACACACGTTGGTATTCCCAACAAAATCGAGCTGTTCCGGTACAAGTCACTCGAAACATTCGACGTATAAACGTCCCCGTGAGGTATTCCCTACCTCAAACACCACGCCACATAAAGACTACAAGAGTCTATCATAACCCTCATCGTATCACCATACGATTCACCCATCTCGAATCCAACGAGCAGCATAAAGGCTAACACAAGCACACCAAAGTACTGCAACAATACCTGGCTAACGGTTCGTTGGCCCCATAGGCTCATACCAACCTATCAACGTGACACACGTTCCATCCCGATATACCATACCGTACAACCATTAGAGTTGTGGGTCATCGCCCAACATACCTCTAAAACACCAAGCATAATGGACAACCCGGTGTCCTTGCTCAACTATGATGCAATCATAAACCATTAAGACTTATTCCACACCCTCAGGGTGGGTGTGATCATGCTTACACCATATCACAACAACAAGCGAGTAGTTTCCTCAATGACTACTCTTACCACCAATCACTTGGCCTTAGCCAAACCAGCGAGTATACCCGGAGGGTATCATTACTCGAAAATATTTACCTGTATCACGTGATGCGGTACCTCACCTGTACAATGCATCCAATAATCCATTGAGCAATCTGCTCGGCGTAATGGTCTCGTCAACTAGTGACCCAGACACTACCATGTGCTCACCATCGGCACTCAACCCATACAACCAAATACATAAACATGAATGCATTAATCACCAAGATGATGCCACGCGTCCACATAAACATCCCAAATAACATCGTCAAACATATGACGATACCTGTCGATATACGACACTCATAATCCCATCGTCAAACACATGATGGTATCAACAACACATAATATTCACAATGATGATAACAAAAGTAATATGCCATACCTCATCGCTATCAAGATAGCGGAATACATGTATCCATCGTCCACCAGCGGTACATAAGCAGCATCCATCGCCCGTAGGCGGCATAGTCCAGTGCTACACCCATAGCGGTATAATCCATCGCTATAGAATCGGCGGCAGGATCCCTCGCCATAAAGCCAGCGGCACGAAACATCGCCATAGATATCCGGCGGTGTGAACCATCGCCGATAGAATAGCGGAATAATCGTGGACTCAAGAGGTACTCACACCCATGTAGTACTTTGTTCCCGATCGCATCGCTACCTCATGACAGCGGCATCATCGCTTCGACGTGACAGCGGCATGAAATACCATCGCTTCGACACGACAGCGGCATCATCGCTTCGACATGACGGTGGTACCATCGCTTCGATGTGACAGCGGCATTTACCATCGTTCCGGCATGACAGCGGAAATACCCCTCGCTTCGACATATTAGCGGCATAATATCCCTCGCGATAGTAATATGGCAGCGGCATTATCCTTCGCTTCGACATATTTGCGGCAAATATTCTTCATCGCTATAATATGACACCGGCAAGTATTCACATCGCTACGCCATGCATGCAACCGTAATGCATAACCCGTATTCCAATAATTGTTTCGGCACGACAACGGCATCATCACTTCGACGTGACAGCGGCATTTACCATCGCTTCGACACGACAGCGGCATCATCGCTTCGACGTGCATGCAACCGTAATGCATAACCCGTATTCTAATAATCATCGCCATGAGTGTATTTTAATGCACCTCGCTCCAACATTTAGCGGCAAAGCATTAAAATCATCACTCCGATGTATATCTATGCAACCGTAATGCATAGTCCATGTCTCATATGACCCTGCAACGACCATGGTTAGCAATAACATATTCCAATTATGAACACATATCATGAATGCACATAAGCAATATAGTTGTGCCACGCAACACTAACTACCATCATGCATAAGCATGTGCTTCTCATTCCCATTATCATTTTCCTAGGCCCTCAACAGCCCCAAAGAGCTAACCATTGCTCTGATACCACTAATGTAAGGACCCCCGTGCCCTTAACCCGTTATTAGTATATTAATCCATACCATTAGTGCATATAATCATACTATCATGGGGAAAAGTCATGTGCAAGTGCAACACCATATGCTATCCAGAAAATTTCTTGCATTCTATCCGCATAATATTCAAATTCCGCAACCACGATTAATTATATAACATGCACCTTTATAATAAACTAACATGCTCTCAGTTCATTTGGCAATTCCGTATTTAATTGCATGCAAACCATGAATGAATAGAGAAGAGCCGTAGCCCATTTATACATTACATATACACGTAAGATGTACTCACATAAGAGCACTCAATGAACACACGTGTATCTAATGTATAAAACACTCTACCGGATACCGTTACTGGCACTTCAATCCTGGAAGTACCTCCCAAGCACAGCTCGATCTCAACTCTGGATCTATGCACTTGTTCAACCAGCTCTAGTACCTCGATCCTGGAAGTAGCTCAATCAACAGCCCGAACTCGACTCCAAAGCTGCTGCTACACCTGTAACACCTGCCCCAACAGAGACAGCCCCCACACGGGGTGAGCATACCAATACCACCAATCCAATAATCATAACATTGCATTTCAAATACAGAATATAAATGCCATAATTTAAAAGATACTCTCTGGATGGTAATACCCTCATCCGGGATCCCTTGTATTGTCCCTGTTCTCAAAACAATCAAACTCATCAAATTCCCAAAGCCAGTTAATCGCCACGTAGATTAACTAATTCCATTCTATTATGCCAGTTCCACAATCAATATGGTAAAATCATTATATGAAAGACTGTAGATTTCACATATATCTAACCAATGATTCCGTGTTCCTATTTCAATGCTCGCTCCACAATAGCGGCATTCTAAACCCCGCGCACGCTCAACAATAGCGGCGTCATAACCGATGGTCGCTCAACGTCGACGGCATCCCAAATCATTGCTCGCTCAATAGCGGCACCATATGGTTCCCAATGTATAATACATTTGACGCGAATACCATTTACCATGCATATCGTTATCCATTTATAGCAAGTATCATGCACCATGCATTTCAATACCTATTCGATGCAATTACCACATGTCACAAATTTCAATGTCCGTATAATGCAATTATCACACACCATGTGTTCCAATGCCCATTTAATACAATTATCACATACCATGCATTTTACAGTTGCCACATTATAATAGGCCATGCTCGTACGTCATACGTACCTTAAGTTTCCGTAGTCCAAGCCAAACCTTGCTTGAGTTCCATGCCTCGAGAAATAGGTGCTAAAACACATAAACAACTCAAAATCAAGCATAAGCATGCAACCACGTGCCCAAGCACGTTCAAAACTCCCAAACATATCGTCTATCCATGACGATTACCAAAATAAAAGCCACCCGGCTAAGCATGCATAACACCCAAAGTAAACCATTTTACAAGTTTAAAAGATAGCCAAAAACTCAACCGAGAGTTCCGTTTAATTTAACTTGGCTCCAACCAAACCATTTTAAAAGTCTAACATTCCCATTGGAATGTGAACATTGCCCCGGAAGCCGACCATTTAAGTCGCGAATCCAAAATCCCACGAAAAAGCCAAGAAAACCAAAAAACCTTGCTGGCGATCGATCGGTATGCCGGGCGATCGATCGCTAGCCCCTCGGCGATCGATCGCTCGATATAGCGATCGATCGCCAGACCTTACTGGCGCGAGGCGATCGATCGCCCAAAAGTAGCGATCGATCGCCACCTTGTTGAAAAGCCTACTGCTTGCGTGCGATCGATCGCCAAAAACGGGCGATCGATCGCCGCGACCTGCAACTCGAAAAACACCATTTTTGAAAGCTTGAAACCTCCACAAATCATACCATAACTCCTCCCAACTCAAAACCACAACCAAACCACACACAAGGACCTCCAACAAGGGTGCTCAACCCAAAATAAAACAAACCCAAAAGATTTTATGATTTTACCAAAATCACCCAAACCAAATCAAACCCAAACTCAACCAAATCCAACAAAAAAACAATCAAATCAAAGCTACAAGAGAGGAGAAAGAGATTACCATCTATTCTTCAAAGAATCCGGCTCCTAAAACGAGCCCCCGGTCATTTTTCTCCAAAGAGAAAAGATGAGGGTTAGGGGAAAGGGGGTTACACGATAAGAGGGGGGAGACGAGAGGGAGAGAAGTGATTCCGTGCCAAATGACGGAAATCTCGAGTCCAACGGGTATATATAGCAAAAATACCCCAACACACCAATACCTCCACAAATACATCATGATTCATTAAAAATCATCTGTTTTCAAAAACTCTATCTCCAACACCAAATCCCCATACCAGCCCCAACATAAAGCACCCCGGACTCCAAGTCCCACCGAAAACCCAACTCATAGGTTTTCCACCGAAATGAGAATACAATCTCAACCTTTGGATCCAGCGATCCCAAATGCCCGATTATACAATCTCGGGAGACTCAAAACCGCAATTAATTCCTAATTGCCACAATTAAAAATCCATCAAGGATTAATACCACACCGGGATTAACACCATTAATCCCCGGACATCACAAAAAGTCTCGTCTTGCTTTACTTTAGTGGGGTGAGGTGATGTCATATGACATATTGACTTCTTCGGGTAAAATCCCCACAAGAACCGAACAAGTCATACACCGAACAGGTAGCACCGAGCAGAGTTTTACCGAACAGCTGTTAAACCCTCTTCGGTTCCCTGGTCAAAGATTAACGAAAAACCCGGAGATAACCAACAAATCAACCGGCGTGAATAAACGTGCAGTAATGGGACGCGGATTTCTCGGACACGTTTGGCCCCAATTAAGCCACGATCATAGGAGATCGTGTTCCTGATTTTCCTCGAACTAATCAGCGGGAACAGCCCTATAAATACTCACAGATAGTTCCATTGAAAAGGGGTTGGATTTTTTCATGCAAAAAAGGCTCCGAAGAGAGCATATTTATTTCTGTTCGGTCACTTTCGTCATTTTTTCTGGGACATTTTTATAAAAGTCATTCGACAATTGCAATTGATCACATCACACTGTATATAGGATGACCTTTTTACCAAAAATTTCAGAATAAGTGGCGTTGGGGCGCACTGCGCCGGTGCACGATTTTTCACTTCTGAGTTTCAATTTGAATTCTTGTCACATTTATGCATTTCTCATCATCTTCTAGTCATAAAACATCTCGTCCATTGGATTCCTATAAAACAACAAAAACAACAATAGAATTCATAATTCTGCCCAAATACCAACATAAAAGTGAAATAAAAAAGAATAAAATATACGAAATGAATGTCATACAAGAGAATAAATATGTATCTATATATATGTATATGTCTATATGTGTTGATGTATGGCAGACCGATCCATACAAGAATTTCCCGAAAACATGAAAGACGGATTTGTTTGCCACTTTCTTGAAAAATAAATAAATCTAATAATTTAAATATATATTTAAAAGGGTCAAACAAATCCGTCTTTCATGTCACTTTCTTGAAAAATAAATAAATCTAATAATTTAAATATATATTTAAAAGGGTCAATATTTCATGATGCCCAGTATCGATGATAACAATTTACTTAAATAGCTTGCTTTTAATCAAATTTAATGAATAATTAAAGTCAAGATGTGTTCATCAACTCAATCAATTGTTATAATGAACATATCTGTTAAATAATACAATAAATCAAAATTAAGAATAAAATATACGAAATGAATGTCATAAAACAGTCACCAATTTAGTATCGTTTGACTAATTGTACGGATCATTCCAATGAAACTAGAAAGAAGTTAAAGATGTCTCATTTACACTATTAATGAAATAAACTTTTGTATGAGATAAACATATAAATTAATCAAAACGATGAGAATTTGTACGACACTTGTACGAGACATGCTCCTACTTGAAGAACAAATTTGAAAATTCTATTTAATAAAAACAAAAACAAAAAAGACTTGAAATGATAAAAGTTAGTAATATCACTAAAAAGCGTGACTACCTTTTGATAACAATAGGAGGTGAGCAATACCTCCCTGTTTCTTCAATGCAAATAATAACGTCAATATCGATTAGGATCCTCACATGAAATCACGAAATAAACGTGAAAAGGGGGCGGAAAGTTGTTCGATGTGTCCCCTCCGACGCTCAAATCAGGCGAGAGGATACGGGAAAATATATACTTGTAACGTAATAGGGTTGTGAATACCTGAATTGATACCCCAAACCTGGTATTTATAGGCAGAGATCCAAGAGTTACCATGCAACAAGAACTCATTCCATGTTTATCACTCCAACACAATAATTAATCCCAATAATTTGTACTTGAAGAACAAATTTGAAATTCTATTTAATAAAAACAAAAAAAAAAAGGACTTGAAATGATAACAGTTAGTACCATAATTTATAAAGATAATAATTTAAATTATTTAATTGAATATTCTTGCAATAGAAATCAATGTGTATTTACCTGAAACACATCAGAAACTAACAATAGATCGAACGCAGTTAAGGTACAAAAATCAAGAAAACCCATGCTTCTCTTCAGTTAATCAATTTCTTACAATGTACATCGCAGAAAATGTTCTCTCGACACTTGCAGTAGCAACAAGCAAGATTAATGCCAAAGTAATGAGCATATAAACCAATGGGTAGCTAGTGTACCAATGCGTGTTTTCCTACCGCAAGTGTACGGTGTCAAGTTTTAGTATATGAATTTAAAGTACGGATGTCGAACCCACAGAGATTGAAAATTAAGTTTATAACAAGTACTGTAATTAAAATAGCCCTAACTTCATCTAGATGTTCAATCAAGTGAATTAACTAAATAATTATAATAAACTAACAAGATGAATATTTAAGTGGGGAAATAAATGAGAACGGATTCTAGAGGTTCGAGTTCACTTAACTATCCACTATGTCGTGTTCTTCAGTTTATTAGCCAAAAATCCTATGTTATTCTATTACTTCTCCCGATTGTCAAATGTAATTAATCATCTAATAATCATCTTGATATGTCAACCTAAGATAAATTATCAAACAATTTCAATAGCACAATGATTCTTTCTATGACTTCGTAAGAGTTATACGCCTGTCGACTATATAAATTTCCAACGATGTGAATTTCTCCGGTCCTATTCAAAACCCCCTCTCCCGAGTGATAGATTCTAAATAAATATGACAATTCAATCAACGACCAGTCTACTAATTGCATTCCAATCAGGAATCACAAATAAACCATATGCAAAACCAAAATATATTCATGAAATAATCAATGACAAAGTTTCAAGTCAAGCTACGTTTTTCCTTTAGAATAATAATTAGTTCATTAACAAATTAAATAAACACATAGACACGTTCATAATCATCATAAATTATAAAGGAAAATATAATCAAACGAATTGATTGATGACTCTCAGTCCCAGGTAGTCACCGTCATCTTCAGCGTTGTCAAAATTTTGTGTACGTGTGCTCATGGTCACGTATATCAGCTCTCGTTCAAAGTCCTTTTCTCGCTTCTCCTTACTGCTCTTGTCCTCGGTTCTGCTCTCGTCCGTGTATTTTCATGAAAGAAAGTATACCCCACGTAATTTCCTCTTTGTTTTTTTCCTCTGAATTCTGCTTCTTTTCTTTTTTCTTTTTCCATAAAATCTGATTTGTTCCCCTTTTAATAATGTTATCTCCTTTGAAAAGTCTTCACAATGTCTCCCCAAATCTCGGCTGATTTGTCTTCCTTTTTTAATTAATACAATATATTAAAATATTAAATGAATTTCCTTCTTTGAATTCTCGTTCTCACGTGCCGCTACTTTGTCCCACGTCAATCATCAATTCTCCGTGTAATCTGCTCCCCTACTATAATATAGATTCACACAAATCAAATAAAAAGATAGGAGATTTGTTTCCAGCATTGCACTGTATATCGGATGACTTTTTTTTATCCAAAATTTCAGAATAAGTGGCGCTGGGATGTTGCATGTAGGTGGCGCTCCATCTCCATATCTTCTGCTCCGGTGCATGATTTTCACTTTTGAGTCCCAATTTGAATTCTTGTCACATTCATTTCTCATCATTTTCTAGTCATAAAACATCTCGTCCCTTGGATTCGTATAAAACAATAAAAACAATAAAGAAGACGTAATTTTGCTCGAATACCAACATAAAAGTGAAATAAATAGAATAAAATAAAAGTGCAAATATGCACTTATTATGTACCTATTATTATTAAGACATACCATGTAATGAAGTAATTCAGTATTTGCCTCAAAAAACCGATTATTTAGCTCCATAAGTTGTTTATCTAAAGCATCACAAAACGACTTAATATGAAAATAAACCAAGTTAGTCTTTTCTTGAGTTCTCCATCTTGGACGCACAAAAAAACTCAAATGATTGCAATGCTTCTAACAACATGCGTGCTTCAACTTTCGGCTCCATGCTTACCCCATCATCCATAATAATTTCTAGTATTTCAATTATAGTGGAGAACATCAAAGTGAGCCCGACTGAACTAGCATAATGTGAGCCTTGATGAGTATCATCAGGTCGTTACATGTTAAATATCAACCCACACCCACTAAAAATTTCACATTTCCTTAGTGCTTCTAGTCTTCACAATCCTGGGAACAACTGAGAAGTCTGAGAGTCCTTCAAATGGCAGATCAAACTTCTTAGCAATGAACTGTTGATTGATCGTACTTTATTTAACAATAAAAACTCAGAGATGTGCGATTAATCCGCAAGTACACGGTTGTCAAGTTTTAGTATAGTAATATTGAGAATAAGTTGTCGATACCACAGGGACTACTAGTAAGTACCAAATAAAATTAATCTAACTATATTTAGCCTACGAATATTGAGTGAATATTAGAATTATTAAACTTAAGATCTAGAACTTGAATCTCATATCAGAAAAGCGCATCGAACGAAGAAATTCAGTAAGGAAAAATTATCAAGACATCGGTTCACCTATTTAATCCTATTATTCTTATTAGGATTATTCTTATTAGTTATGATTGAATATAAAAATTCTAAGGTGACGAGTTTTCCGATTTTATTCAATATGCTCTCTCGAGCTATATTAATCCTAATAATAAATTGCAGTAAGTGACTCTCGTGCATTTAGTTAACAATTAGTATTGCATTAAACTTTGTGAAAATTACTACCCTTCAATTGTGTAATCTATTGCTATGACACGTGTATTTGATCTCATCTCTCGACCTCAAACTGAAATCCACAGCATGAAATATTTGGTCGTATTATAAAATCATCTCTCGATCTCAATTATAATAACTAAATTCATTCAAACAGTGATCAATCCTAGAAATCATTAAGAACAATAGATCATGCACAAAGATTAATTGGAATTCAATAAAAAAAAACTAATAGTTAGATAATAGATTCAAACATAGGTTCCCCTCATCTTGATAAAACGAACTTAGCCTAGAAACATAATGAAATAATAAAGTCTAAAGATGTTTTTCAACCCAATAAACATGAAATCTCACAAATTAAATAAAAATGAAGTTCAGAAATACTAATAAACGAGTGGTTTAGACTCTTTACGTTGATTAGCGCTCCTTTCCTCGCTTGGTTCCTTTGCTTGACGGCTTGAATATGTTGGAGTGTATTTTAGGTTAAAAGTGGTGCAAGAGTACTCTCTTGGTCGAGTATTGTGTTGTTTTTATAGTAGAGGAGGGAAGTAATTTCCTTGTAGGATTCAAACTCTTCAAAGGGTAATTTTTTCTGGAAATATTGGCCGGGCGATCAATCACATGATTGCTCCCGATCGAAAACGTGTATTCAATTTTAATTTTCAACCTTCGTTATCGCATGATCGGTCGTGGCTTGGGTATGCGACCGATCACGAGCATGCAGTTTTTGTTGCTCAACCATCGACATGGCGCGATCGGTCGTGGCTTGCTCATGATCGATCGTGCCATGCAATATTCCTCAAATCCAGGATTTTTGGCCCTTCCCACGACACGTTGGCTCGTTCGAGTCCATTTTTCCTTGTCTTTCAGCTCATTTTCTTCCATACAAAATCAATCTAAAAATCACTAAAACCCATATATAAGAGCGAAAATCAAACTTATCAACTCCCCCAAACTTATCACTTAATCGTCCTCGAGCAAGAGTGAAAATCACAATGGTAGAGTTCAATCTCGATAGTTCAAATGAATTAATTCGCAATTAATACGTGTCTCAGAAACCTCACTTGCACACAAACAAGAGTTAATCAAAAAGTTGAACAAGACGAGTTTTCTTCTAAGTCAAGCAACATATCTCAAAATCAGAATGTGTGTGTGCTCTTATCATTCTCAAGCATATGCATATCTCATAGATTCAATCATGCTAATCAACAACTGTCAAGATTATTATCGAGTACCCTGATAAGTGTGAATTTTACACTTATTTTGCTATATTTTATATTAATTTTTGTGTTGATTCCTAGACGATTTTATGCTTTCTGGTATATATTTGTTTTGTTTCAGGAATCTAGGTCCAAGTTTATAAAAGTGGAGGAGACGAGCTAAAACATTGAAAAAGAACAAAATCGAGCGAACACATTGAAAGAAGGACCGGAATCTCGAAGACTGAAGATTTTAAACTTGGCGATCGATCGGCATCATCACGGTGATCGATCGCGAAGCTGCATCTCGAAGAACCAAACAGTTTATATTGGCGATCGATCAGCATTCAGCCGCGATCGATCGCCACTGTCCAGAAAAATTCCACGATCGATCGTTAATCTACCGCGATCGATTGCGGATATGAAAAGTTGGGTATCACGTCCAGAAAGATATGGCGATCGATCGGGACATTACGTCGATCGATCGCCACGCAGAATTTTCAGGGAAAAAAAATATCTTTTTGAGTTTGGTCCAATTATGACACTTCCATCCATCTCCCTCCTATATATATCAAACCTTACGGCACGAAAATAGGTTGTTCAACACCTTATAACACAATATATAGCACCTTTTCATCTTCCTCCATCATCCAACAACCTTAAGGAAATCCATTGAATGTGCGCAAGGATGGAAGCAAGAGAAGAAGATACGTTGCAACACACGGTGACGCCTATCGTTTATCGTACTTCTAAACCTTTGTTTTTTTTAATATTTTAGAATTCATGATGTGGATTTGGTTGAGAAACACTTTTACATCTTGTTATTTTGATTTAAACATGAACTAAAGTTTTTTTTATCAAGATTAGGGAGCTTGTGTTTGAGTTGATAGTTTTTAAGTGGATTGATTCTTTTGTGCATGATTTACACTTAATGCTTTCAAAGCTTTGCTAACTTTGATTGATTTAGATTGAGAGATTATATTATAATACGCTATAGTAAATCATGTTGTATGTTCAAGATTGAGATCGAGAGATGAAATCACATACGTGATAACTTTAGATTGGAAAATCTAACGTTAGACGTTTTCATAGAGATTTATGCAATATCAATTTGGTGATTAAGTGAACGAAAGTTACTTGTTTTAAATATAGCTTGAGAAAGTATATTTGATATTTTAAAGGAACCCGTCACCTTAAGAATTAATTGGATAGTGAATTATATTTTTGCAAACAAATCATTGACGATAACACAAGTGAACCGACATCTTGATAAATTTCTCGGTGGAATTCATTCGCATCTTCAAAAGAGTTGATTTTGATTTTAGATTTTAAGTATTTATTTTGTTTAATTAATTATTCATATATTTCGTAGGCTAAATATAATTTATCTAATTTTATTTGGTACTTATACGTTAGTCTCTGTGGGTACGACATTCCTACTTTTATTTATACTAAAACTTGACACCGTGCACTTGCGGTTAAATCTACAGTGGAAAATATTTGTTTAAACTTATAGCGATCCAGTTGTTGGCGCCGTTGCCGGGGACTAATTTGTATAATATCATACGAGATTAGTTAATTGTAATTTAGCCATTCTTTTTTGTGTTTTGTTTGTTTTCGATTTTGGTTACTTGGTACTACATTTGTTTTTTCTCTTTTTGGTTGATCTTTACAAGTAGTCATCTTCTTGGTGCATGCTAAGAAGCAGCCAGCCCATACTCGAGCCTCTTGACCCAGAAATTGAGCGAACGTATCTTGGGAGATTACGGGAAGCTCGAGTGATGGCGGACAACAATCGAGAAGGAGGCGGAAATAATGGAGAACGGAATGAGGATCAAGCACCGAATCCAAGATATATGATGGACTTTGCACAACCAGCTTTCCATGGATCACTGTCAAGCATAACGAGGCCAAGTATTCAAGCTAATAACTTTGAGATAAAGCCTGCAATTATTCAAATGCTCCAGCATTCAGTACAGTTTGGGGGAGCGACCACTGATGACCCAAATGCTCACATCTCCAACTTCTTGGAGATTTGTGACACATTCAAACACAATGGCGTTACTGACGACGCCACCAGGTTACGTTTATTACCATTTTCATTGAAAGATATAGCTAAAGCTTGGTTAAATTCTTTACATGTAGGATTCATTACTACTTGGGAGTGGATGACGCAAGCTTTATTGTCTAAATATTCCCCCCCCCCCTCCAAAACTGCGAAGATGCAAAATGATATCACCACGTTTGGGCAATATGATCCTGAAACTTTATATGAGGCGTGGGATCGATTCAAGGACTTACTTAGGAGATGCCCACATCATGGTCTTCCTGTATGGCTCCAGGTACAAACCTTTTATAACGGTTTATTTTTTGCTAACCGTTCTATGATAGATGCAGCCTCAGGAGGATCCATTATGCGAAATACGCCGGAAGCAGCTTATGAATGTTTGGAGGAGATGGCTTCTAATAGCTATCAATGTCAATCAGAGAGGAATGTGCCAAAGAAACCAAGTGGAATTCATCAGGTTGATGACATCACTGCAGTATTGGCTCAGATAGAAGCATTGAACAAAAAGATTGATAGCATGAGCGTGACAATGATGCAAGCTCAAGTTATCATTTGTGATTTATGTGGAAGCAATCATCAAAGCGTCGAATGCCACGCAGGTAATCTATTTACTCAGCCTAATGAATCTACTAACTTTGTAGGAAACAGACAGCCCAATAATCCTTACTCAAATACTTACAACCCGGGATGGAGGAATCATCCAAATCTGCAATGGTCCAACCAAAAGAACTCGTTGAATCCACAACCACAACCGGGATATGCACCTAACCGGAGTATGGAGGAGCTTTTGACCAACTTCATATCATCGACAAAAACTAGGATGGAGAATCAGGATTCATCGAGAAAGAAATTGGAAGTACAAGTGGGGCAAGTTGCAACATTGATTCATGGACGAACTCAAGGGACACTACCAAGTGATACAGTGAAGAACCCGAAGGAGCAAGCAAATTTGGACAACTGAGAAAGAGAGGTGACAGTCCAGCTTGGGAATATAAATTAAGAACTTTTTCTTAACCCTATCTCTTGTTTGTTTTTCAATTTTTAGTTTATTCTTTTATTTTTTTTATTTTCCCTAGCCTAACTCCGTGCGTTACTTTTCAGATGCAGAAAATGTGGTGGATCAAATATTGGTGGGGCGGATGGAGCAAAATAAAGTTTCTAATTTCTGAGGTTGGCGATCGATCGAGAAGGATGCTCAATCGATCGCCCGAGGATTACAAATAAAACTTTTTTTTGGTCATTTTATAATTTCTGAGGGTGGCGATCGATCGAGAAGGATGCTCGACCGATCGCCCTAGGATTACAAATGAAATGTTTGGTCATTTTCTAATTTCTGAGGGTGGCGATCGATCGAGCATCATCAATCGAGAAGGATGCTCGATCGATCGCCCGAGGATTACAAATGAAATTTTGTTTTTTGGTCATTCTCGATCGATCGAACGGACAGCTCGATCGAGCGAGAGAGGGTCACAAAGAAGAAAAAAAACCAGTCTCGCTCGATCGATCGAGAGGACATCTCGATCGATCAAGCGACATAAATTTTTGTTTTTAAAAGACCAAAGTCTGTAGAAACCAAGAAACTCTCAACGTTGTTTTGTTCAGAAAAAATCGCCCACCAAATTTTCCTTCCAATCTTTTCATTAACTCACAAATCACATACTATGTGATGCATAGCTTGTTCTAATTGTGATTTTGTTCACAGATCTGGAGATTCAAAGCTAATTTGGAGCAAATACATCCCAAGGAGAAAGGTCAAGCCAAGTCTACTACATCCTCACAATTTTCAAAATTGCTATGGTATTTGGCTTAATTCTTCTTTCATATTGATAGTCATGTGCATAATTTTGTTTTGGACTTACAAAGTTGAGATCTTTGAGGTATGTGGTGGAATTGAGGTAGTTGAATAGATAAGTTTGGGGGAATTGGTGGATATATGGAATTGATTGGTACTTAGTTGTTGAGTGTGGGGAATTTTTTTGTTGTGAATTATTATTTGTTATTGGATCTCTGCTGTTTGGATTAGAGCGAGGGGGTTTGCGAACTTGAAAAAGATGGCTCCCAAGAAAAAATAAAAGCAAGCCGAAGCCACGTCCTCTTCGCAAGACTATGACAGACTTAGATTTGTGAACCAAGTAGCGGTGGAGTTATATCCCAGCTACCATTGGAAACCCCTCAGTCGCGAAAGGGGAATGGATATTAATACTATTGAATGCCCAGTGATTCAGGAAGCACGGCGAAGAGGGTGATTTGGATTTATTCAGCTGCCCGTCGATGCAGTGGTCCCTATTGTGAGGGAATTCTATACCAACCTAAGGACTATCCACCAAGGTTCAACAAATGATGTGCATGTATGGGAAAAAAGGGTGCAGTTTAATCACTTCGAAATCAATGAACACTATCGGATGCCTTCAATCCAGGATAGTGAATACAACGCTCCCAAGGACGGTCCAATCGACTATGATGAGGTACTTTCTGTTATCGGCGTTGAGGGGACAGGTTCCTTAAGAAATAGTTGAAACCGGAGGCACATGCGTGGTTCTCGTTCATAGCCTCACTGGTCATGCCATTGACCCACACTTCTGAAGTCACCAAAGAGAGAGCGGCCTTGGTATATGCCATCCTCACTGGGAAAACGGTGGACCTATGGAATATCATAAATGATCATATCCGAGACATCGGAACACGTCCGCCCACTTCAGCATTACCATTTCCCTCTATCATCACTGCACTGTGCAAGAAACATGGAGTTGAATGGGGTGCCGATGAAGAATTCTTACCATCCAAGGGCCCCATAGTGGTCGATGGACCACCACCTCCTACTGGCCGATGTAGGGCACATCATGACCTTCGAGCAGCCGACCTACTGGACCATCATCATCTTCCGCTGCAGCACCTACATCTGTCACACCGGAATCCCTACACCGAGATCTCCAAGACATACGCCTGGAACAGATGGACATCCGACGAACAAAGGGACATTAGAAATGTGCAAAGGGAAATCCGCTTGGACCAACAACAGATGAATCTATATGGAGTTCATGCAATATCAATGTGCATGGTACACTATCTTGGCCCAGGGTTTCCCGGCTATCCACTTCCCACCACAGCCAGACTTCCCACGACAGCCAGCTGTTGCACATACCAGCCATACCAGTCGGATGAGCCATACTACCCAGTCCCCCCACCGAAGCATGATGAGGACGACGATCACTGACGGTCGTTGTCGAGGTATGTATTTTGCTATTGCGCTTATTGATTACTGTACATTGAGGGCAATGCGCGTACTAAGTTTTGGGGGGGGGGGGGGATGTTAACTGAGAACTGCTGTGTTTGTTACTTCTTGCATATTGAGTTTTTCTTGCATGGGACTAAATTGTTCTTGAGCACATCTAAAAAAAAACAAATTTGACGAAAATGAGTTCAACTTTAAGAAATAAATGAATTAGACGTGCAACTGTATTACATGATGAGATTAATCCCAATCTCAACTAGAGTCTTGAAATTTTTTGACTTGTTGTGAATATCCTTGGTTGAGTTAATACTTCAAAATTGAGGAACATTTTGGGCACTTTTGAGTCATGATTGAGTGAAGTATATGCTGGAAAAGTGAAAATATTTGTTAATTATGATTTGTCTTGAGCATTTTAGAGCACTCTAGAACCTATTTGAGGGCACTTTGAGGCGAAGTTTTATAATTATGAACTTGACTTGGACATGATTTAGGCGATCTTTGGAACGTTTGAGCCTGTCAAGCCTACCCTGTCTATATTTACCGCTAGTGTCCACTTTTGAGCTTAATTAAATAAGAATGAAAATTAACCACCATTCGACTTTTGTGATTAAACTCATTATATCTACCATTAATTGAGCCTAAAAATTTTTATCCTTACCTTAAGGGAGTATAATGAATTTCATGAACGTACTATGTTCTGGGCTATTACAAGAAAAAAATTCAATGCCTATTGAATAAGAAAAAAAAGAAAGGCATAGTAAGAAAACAACATAGTTACGTGATGATGAACTATGTGGGGTCCTACATTGACCATATTTTGTAAAATCTAACAAGGCCCATGGTCATCAAGATTAAAAGAAAGGAAAGAAAGAAAAAAAGAGTTGAATATGTTCTAAAATGAAATTGACAAATTATACTCTCTTCTTTGATTTCTTTACCTTTTCTTTGAACCCGACACCAAGGGTCTGGCATTAGAAGCTTAAAAAGACCTTCTGATCCAAGTCTAGAGAATAATTACATTAGTGGAGAAGTGCTTGAAAAGTAGGCGTATGAAATGCTTGATAATAATCTTGACTTTGAGTCTATTAGCATTATTTGATCTTGAAGATATGTATGAAACTCAAGATTGACAATAGCACACACGCACGTTCCGATTTTACAATGTATTGCTTGGCTTAGGAGAAAACACTTCTTGTTGATTTTTGGATTGACTCTTGTTGATGTGTTAGTGGGATTTCTGAGCTTTTACATTTGAGTTGCTAAGTTAATTCTTTTAAAGTATTGATGATGAACTCTACATTTTGATCTTATTGCTTGCTCGAGGATGATCAAGTCTAAGTTTTGGGGAGTTGATAAGTGTGAATTTTACACTTATTTTGCTATGGTTTTATATTGATTTCGTGTTAATTCCTGGACGTTTACGCTTTCTAGTATATATTTGTTTTGTTTCAGGAATCTAGGTCCAAATGTACAAAAGTGGAGGAGACGAGCTAAAAATGTTGCAAAAGGACAAAACCAAGCGAAAACGTTGAAAGAAGGATCAGAATCTCGAAGAGTGAAGATTTTAAACTTGGCGATTGATCGGCATCATCACGACGATCGATCGCGAAGCTGCATCTCGAAGAACCAAGCAGTTTATATTGGCGATCAATCGGCATTCAGCCGCGATCGATCGCCACAGTCCAGAAAAATTCCGCGATCGATCGGTAATCTATCGCGATATATCGCGGATATGAGGTATCACGTCCAGAAAGATATGGCGATCGATCGGGACATTGCGACGATCGATCGCCACGCAGAATTTTCAGAAAAAAAATACCTTTTTGAGTTTGATCCAATTAGGACACTTCCATACAACTCCTATCCTATATATATCAGACCTAGGGCACGAAAATAGGTTGTTCAACACCTTATAACAAAATATATATCAGCTTTTCATCTTCCTCCATCATCCAACAACCTTAAAGAAATCCATTGAAATGCAAGGAAGGAAGCAAGAGAAGAAGATATGTTACAACACACGGAGTAGACGCCTATCGTTTATCGTACTGCTAAACCTTTGTTTGTTTGGATATTTTAGAATTCATGATGTTGATTTGGTTGAGAAACACTTTTACATCTTGTTATTTTGATTTAAATATGATCTAAAGTTTATTTTATCAAGATTAATGGAGCTTGTGTTTGAGTTGATGATTTGAATGTTTTTAAGTGGATTGATTCTTTTGTGCATGATTTACAATCTTAATGCTTTCAAAGCTTTGCTAACTTTGATTGATTTGTGAGAATTATAATTTAGGTTGAGAGATTAAATTATAATACGTTATAGTAAACATGTTGTATGTTCAAGATTGAGATCGAGATATGAAATCACATACATGATAATTTTAGATTGGAAGATCTAACGTTAGAGGTTTTCATAGAGATTTATGCAATATCAATTTGGTGATTAAGTAAACGAAAGTTACTTTTTTCAATTTGATATTAGTTTCAGTATAGCTTGAGAAAGTGTATTTGATAGTTTAAGGGAACCCGTCACCTTAAGAATTAGTTGGATAGTGAATTGTATTTTTACAAATGAATCATTGACAAAAACACAAGTGAACCGAAGTCTTGATAAATTTCTCGAGTGGAATTCCTTCGCATCTTCAAAAGAGTTGATTTTGATTTCAGTTTTTAAGTATTTATTTTGTTTAATTAATTATTCCTATATTTCGTACGCTAAATATAATTTATCTAATTTTATAGGTTAGTCCATGTGGGTACGGCATCCCTACTTTTATATCATTATATTAAAACTTGACAATGTTCATTTGCGATTAAATCGCGCTACATTGGAAAATATTTGTTTAAAATTATAGTGATCATATCCCATAAGTTTTTTTCAAACATATCTCCACTAATGTAGTTACGCCCTAAACGTTGATCAAAAAGTCTTTTCGAGCTTGTAACGTTAGGGTTATCAAGAAAAGGATATGGATGATTCAAAGAAGAGAGTATAACAAAGAATGTTTGCACCAATCGAGCTTTTCTCTTCTTTTTCTTTCTGGCCTTGACTTCTTTGAATTTTATTTCTTTTTACAAGGCTTTTTCATTTTTCTTTTATGCCTTAGTACTTTGCAGGTCTTATTTCTTTTTAACTCATAAGACATTTTCCTTTTCTTCTAGCAATTTAAGTGCATCAAATGAGACTCATTATACTTTCTTAGGGTGAAGATACTTATCAATTTTGGCTTATAAGGTAGGTATAATGAGTTTATGAAAGAATGCGAATGAGGGTCTAATTGTACGCTAAGCATACACCACCCGTTTTTCAGTCAGGCTCAATTGGGACACTAGGGACTAATGTATATCATGGTAACCTTAAAAGGCTCAAATGATCCAAAATTCGCCTAGATCATCTCCAAGTAAAGTTTGTAACTATAAATTTCGCCTCGACATGCCATAAAATAGGTTCTAGGATACTTGCAAATGCTTAAGACACATTATCAAGTTCACACAATCATCACTATTCAACATGCAATTTCAAGATCATGACTCAATGTGGGCATATGTATTCCTCATTCTTGACATGCTACTCAACATAGGATACCCCACATACAAGTTCAACAATCATAAAACTCAAGTAGATATTCAAAGTGAGGCCATTATCATCATGGACTAAAGTCACTACTATAACTAATCTTCATATCAATCATGAACTCTTTTTCTAAAAAAAAATTCGTTGGTGCTCAAGAACAACACAAGCAATAGTTTTATGGATTACCAAGCAAGTAACAAGCAAGTTCAGCAGCAAATCACACTCAAAGAAAACTCCCAAACGTAATATGTGCATTGCCCCTCAATGTACGTAAATAAAAGTGCAATAGCAATACACATTCCTCCGAGGACGATCGTCAATGATCGTCCTTCTCGTCCTCGTCCACCTCTAGTGGTGGTGGTGGTGGTGGGTATTTGATAAGTGTGATTTTTACACTTAATTTGATATAAGATTAGGGGCATTTTTGTAGTGATTCTTGGAAAATATTACTCTTTTTGGTTTATATTTGTATATTTCAGGAATTTAGGGCCAAATGCATAAAAGTGGAGGAAATAGGATTAAAATGCTAAAAAAGGACCAAACCGAGCAAACCTGGAAAAGGAGGGGCAAAATCGTAATTTGCTGAAAATAGAGGAAGTGACCGATCGCCTCAAATGAGGCGACCGATCTCCTCGAGCAGAATGTTATGGCGATCGATCGCCAGGACTCGAAAAATTCGGGATTTTGTTTCCATCTTGGTTATTTGGTGTCCAAACTTGGTGAAACTCTTCCTACCATAAATATGGATTATCATGGACGTTTTTGGGACTTTTTGGCTAATAATGTGTGATGCCCCGGAATTAATTATATGCAATTTGGGCATTAATGATGTTTATATGATTAATTATGGAGATAATTGATTTATGTGTTGAGATTAATTATCTTGTTGAAATGCTTAGTCACATGGTAGGCGTGACCCGGGGTTGCATTTCAGGGTGCATGTTATGCATGTTAGAAAATGGGGTGTTAACATGATTTAATTGTTTTAGTTGTTAATTATGAGGAAGATATGAATTTAGTGGAAGTTTGTTGCATTTTTTGTAAATACATTTAAAATACCATGTTGGGGTATTTTATACATCATGTTAATTTTGGGGTACAATTTTAATTAATCTACATAACCCCTTTTAACCCCACTATACCCTCCTTTTTACCTCACTTTTCCCCATCACTCTAAAATCCCCAAATTCACTCTCAAACCCTACCACTTCCCATTTTTCGAAATTTGGCCAAGGAGGAAGGAGGAATCTTCACAAAAGTCTTGTTTGTGAGATTTGTTGTAGGATTTGGAGTCCTCAAGAGGTATGGAACCCTTCCAAAAGTTTTAATGATGTTTGGTTTTGAAATGGGATGATTTTGAAGTGTTTTATGTGGGTTTGTTTTGAGTATGTGTTGTATGTTGTTGGGGTATGATTTTTGAAGTGTTTTATGTGGGTTTTAGTGGGTTATGATGATATTTGTTATGTTGGAAAGTTTGGGTTTGAAGGGTATGAGATTGAGCTTGGAAAATGCTCAGAAATGGTGAAGAATCGCGCACCAGCAGGTGGCGATCGATCGCCATATATGAGGCGATCGATCGCCGAAGGCCAGTAGCGATTTGCACAGCAGGCGATCGATCGCCATATATGAAGCGATCGATCGCCGCGAGGCAAAAAGTCAGGCGATCGATCGCCTCGATGCAGCGATCGATTGCCAGCCGCTTAAAGATGACAAATGATATTTTTTTGATGAAATTTTGGTATTTGGCTATTATTTAGCTTCTAATATTGATTTGTATGGTTGTGTAGAACCATCCCAGGTACCAACAACATCAAGGAGATAAAGTTCTCCAACTTCTCCACTTTTGGGAATTAAGGTACGTAAAAACGTATGGGCATCGGACGGTAAAACACATTCCTATACTATGACTACGCAATGATTGCATAAGTGTTTACGATGATTATGATGATGATTATGATAAGTAAGTTTATGATGATGATGTTTACGATGAGTAAAGATGATATGATGTTTATGAGGACGTTTATGATAAGATGATGATGTTTATAAGATGATAATGTTTACAAGATGATGATGTTTACAAGATGATGATGTTTATAAGATGATGATGTGTATGATATGATGATGATGATGTATGTTTAACTATGTTATTGAGAATGGTAGGGTGCTCTGGTGGTTGTTATGGGAAAGCGAGGAAGGTACTTACCGCTGACATAGCTAGCGAGAAGATACATCCGCTTTCAAGGTGTAGCGAGGGGTATCACAGTACCGCTATATGTCGAAGCGAGGGGGCCAATTGTTCCGCTGACATAACAAGGCCAGAAACATCCCCATTTCTAAATAACATTGTTGATTATGAACATATATGTGAAATATGATTTTAATCATTTATGTCAAGAACTAATGATTATATGCATGACTATGAAACATGGACAACCAAAGTGGGTTAATGCGATTAACCAGGAAGTATATGTTACGATTATTTTCATGTATTTATGTATATGCTATTACCTTATGATGTTAAGTAATGATGTACATGCTCATGATGGGTTGTTCCTGTAGGTACACTTTTGGACTGAGGGCTAAGGGTCGGGTTGAGGCAGTGAGCTAAAAGGAGCATGAAAGAGTATATGATACAGGATTTTGGATAGTGTCTACTCTAGGAGTAGTGTAAACCTATAATGTTAGCATTAATTTTTGGGAATGTAATTATTAAGTTTGAAATTTTATTTTTGGCCTGTAATTCTATTAGCTCAAAGCTACAACCGGAACCCTCAGATGTTATTAATGCATGTTTAGTTCATAATACGTGATTATAATGATGTTAAGGTAGGAAGACCCTACATTAGTGGTATCAGAGCAGGGGTTAGAAAACCCGGGAATGAGTGAAGTGTAGCCTTAGCAATAAGTTGGCTAGGTGCTTCTTTTTAAACATGTTTGGTGCATGTGTTACATATGAAGCATATGACTATTGTACTAACATGTTATGGTTTCTAACGATGTATTATATGAACTGCTTTTGGGTATTGTTGTTAACCATTGTCTTGCATCATGGCAGCAAATGTGGAAGTAGGAGATGCAGTGAGTGTTAATGCTAGTGCTGGGCGTACCAATCCCCTACCACCACCAGCCTTGGGCGAAAACCTTTTGAGCAACAATTACTACCTGGGGAGCTAAGTTTGGCTCAGTTTCTGACATACCGACCCCCGATGTTCAAAGGAACTGACACAGGGGAAATGGCTGAGGAGTGGTTAGAGAGGATAGAACAGATATTTGTGGCAGCTCCTTGTGCGAAGTCGGCATGGATAAGACTAGCGGAGTTCCAGTTGCCCAAGAAGGCGCTGATGTGGTGGAAGACCACAGTGATAGAGCAAGAGGTTCAGGGTCAGGAAATAAATTGGAAACTGTTCAGAACTCGCTTTCTGACCCGCTACTTTTCAGCTGCTGCACGACAGGCTAAGGAAGATGAATTTACTAACCTTAATCAAGGTAACATGCCTGAGTCAGATTATGCTCTTCATTACTGTTCTTTGCTCAGATATGTACCTCACATCACCGCAAGTACTCAAGCAAAGATGAGGAACTTCATGAAAGGTTTGAGGTCGGAATTGTATGACAGGGTGATTACTTATGGCCCTGCTTGCTTTGATGACGCCCTTTCACGGGCGGAACTAGCCGAACTGGGAGTTGGTGCTTATCCTGATGCCGTACCACCTCCAGCACCCCCTCAGAAATCTACTTTTGATAATTTGAAGCCGAGGGGTGATCAGTTCAAGCCAAGGGGGAACACGTCAGCTTCGAGGTTCAGTGGTAAGAGGCCCGAGAATCGTTGAAAATGAAGCCGTAGGAATAATGCCCCGTCAGGAAGAGGACAGTTTCATGGAGGCAGATTTGTGAAGGTCCAGTGCTCTCTTTGTGGGCAACCACATTCGATGAAAGACTGCGTCGGTTGTTATGTATGTGGCAATAAGGGCCACTTTGCTTTGCAATGTCCCAATCAGGAAGGACAACAGAACTCTGTGGGGAGGCCCGCGGACAGAGCAGTGCAGCACAGGCCACCATTTGTACCGAGGCAGTATGGAGGTCAGCCTATGGGGCCACCTCAGGGGCAAGTTTATGCATTGACCAGGGAGCAGGCTACGGCGGCTCCGGAGGAAGTGATAGCGGGTACGTGTCTTTTATTTACACATCCTGCTTTTATATTGATCGACACAGGTGCGTCACACTCTTTTGTGTCGACAAGTTTTGTGGAAAGGCACCACATATGCACTTCTTCGTCGCCCACGCTTCTTGTAGTCTCGACACCCGCTAGAAGAAGTTTGATTACTGATCAGATTGTCTATGAAGACCTCATTTATTTTGAGGGCAATGAGCTAAGATCAGACTTGATTGTTCTGGGAATGTCAGACTTTGACTGCATTGTAGGCATTGATGTTCTGAATAGGTATGAGGCAGTTGTGAACTGCAGGCAGAGGACTGTCCGATTCAGGTCTGATATGGGAGTCCAGTGGACATTCTTTGGGGATGGTTCCCGTCCAAAGATCCCGTTGATATCTGCTGTCAAGATGGCACAGTTATTGGAACGAGGCCATACAGGATATCTCATATATGCTATCGATGTTACGGAAAAGAAAGAAGACTTAAAGGTCGAAGATGTGCCCGTAGTGGCGGAATTTGCTGATGTTTTTCCGGAGGAGATTCCCGGATTTCCACCGACGAGAGAGGTCGAGTTTGGAATTGAGTTACTACCAGGGACGTCTGCCATTTCTCGTGCCCCATATAGGATGGCACCAGCGGAGCTAAGGGAGTTAAAGATTCAGTTGCAAGAGCTCCTTGACAAGGGCTATATACGCCCTAGCGTATCGCCCTGGGGTGCACCAGTTTTATTTGTCAAAAAGAAAGATGGTTCGATGCGTCTGTGCATCGATTACAGGCAACTGACAAAGCCACAGTAAAGAACAAGTATCCGCTTCCAAGGATTGATGATTTGTTTGACCAGCTGCAGGGTACGAAGCTCTACAGTAAGATCGATCTGAGATCAGGGCATCATCATATTCGGGTAAGGGAAGATGATGTTCAGAAGACAACATTCAGGACTAGGTATGGGCACTATGAATTCCTAGTCATGCCTTTTGGGGTGACGAATGCCCCAGCTGTCTTTATGAGTCTGATGAACAGAGTATTCCAACCGTATTTGGATAAGTTTGTCATTGTTTTCATTGACGATATACTCATTTACTCTCGGATCGAAGAGGAACACGTGAAGCACTTGAGGACAGTGCTCCAGATCCTTAGGGATCATCAGTTATATGCAAAGCTCAGCAAGTGCGAGTTCTGGTTGAGCAGTGTGGTGTTCTTGGGTCATGTTATATCTAGCAGCGGGATATCTGTAGATCCCAGGAAGGTTGAAGCTGTGATGGAGTGGGCTGCACCCACATCTGTACCCGAGATACGGAGCTTCCTTGGTTTAGCAGGTTATTACCGACGTTTCGTCAAGGGATTCTCTAAGATCGCTAAGCCGTTGACACAGCTGACTCAGAAAGGAATCCTGTTCTATTGGTCCGAAGCTTGTGAGGAAAGCTTCCAAGAATTGAAGCGTCGTTTGACTACGACACCTGTATTGGTGATTCCTTCTGAGAATAAGAGGTTTGCCTTGTACACGGATGCATCATTGCAGGGTTTGGGCTGTGTATTGATGCAGGATAAGCACGTGGTGGCTTATGCTTCGAGGCAGTTGAAGCCTCATGAGACCAGATACCCAGTTCATGATCTGGAACTGGCGGCCATCATTTTCGCCTTGAAGATTTGGCGGCATTATCTATATGGTACTTCATTTACCATTTATACGGGCCATAAGAGCTTGAAGTTCTTATTCACCCAAGCGGAGCTGAATATGAGGCAAAGAAGATGGATGGATTTACTCAAAGATTATGATTGTGAAATTGAGTACCATCCTGGTAAAGCAAACTTGATAGCAGATGCCTTAAGTAGGAAGGTGAAGAGTACTGCTGAGGATACCATGAGTTTATCAGCTATGATGACTTCTTATTGCCTGGGCTATGATTTTGATGTGGACACGTAGCCGGTGCGAGTGTCGACCTTATTGGCTGAGCCAAACATATTTGAGGCTATCAGAAAAGCCCAGAGATCGGATGATGAGGTTCAGAGATGGTCATCGATAGTACTTCAAGGTCATTTATCAAAGTTCAGAGTGGCAGAAGATGGTTCCTTGAGACTTGGTAACCGTTGGGTAGTGCCGAGGGCACCAGAGTTGCGCCAAGGGATCTTGCACCGTGCTCATAGCAGCAGGTTTAGCATACATCCAGGTGGGAGAAGATGTACAAGGACTTATGCGACCAGTTTTGGTGGAGACGGATGAAAAGAGACGTCATCACCTTTCTCAAGAAGTGCTTGATTTGTCAGCAAGTAAAAGACGAGAGGCAGAGACCTGGTGGCGAACTGAAGAGTTTAGAGGTACCTGAATGGAAGTGGGAGCACATATCTATGAACTTCATGACCCACTTGCCAAGGACGGCCTCTGGATTTGATGCGATCTGGGTAATCGTAGATAGGCTGACGAATACGGCTCATTTCATCCCTTAATGTATGTCCTTCACATACCTAAAGATGGCCCAATTATATGTACGGGATGTGGTGAGATTGCATGGTATTCCAGTCTCGATTGTGTCTGACAGAGACCCAAGGTTTACTTCACATTTCTGGGAGGGTCTCAGACAGCCTTGGGCACAGAGGTGAGACTGAGTACAGCTTATCACCCTCAGACAGACGGCCAGACGGAGCGTACTATACAGACGCTCGAAGATATGCTGAGGGCATGTGTATTGGAGTTTGATACTCCGTGGCAAGATTCATTACCACTAGTAGAGTTCTCGTATAATAACAGCTATCAGGCGAGCATTCAAATAGCCCCTTTTGAAGCTCTTTATGGTCAACGTTGTAGGTCACCGCTGTATTGGGAGGACTTGACTAGTAAAGCGGTCGGAGGACTGGATATGATTAGAGATATGGAAGGAAAGATTAAGTTGATATGCCAGAAGATGAAAGCGGCCCAGGATAGGCAAACAACCTATGCCAATAAGCGACGATGACCGCTAGAATTCCAAGTAGGAGACAAGGTCTTCTTAAAAATCTCACCCTTCAGGGGTGTAGTTCGTTTTGGTATGCGGGGGGAAGTTATCTCCAAGGTATGTTGGGCCATATGAAGTATTGCAGCGTATCGGTACTTTGGCCTACCGTTTGGCTCTACCGCCGTATTTATCTGGTATTCATGATGTCTTTCACGTCTCTATGTTACGGAAGTATGAGCCAGACCCGTCTCATGTATTACAGCCTACTGAAGTGCAGTTGGACTCAGATGTATCCTATGTAGAACGACCAATCAGAATTCTGGATCGAGAGGATCGCAGACTACGAAGCAAGATTATACCGTTGGTCAAAGTTCAGTGGGATCGTCGGGGTGTCGAGGAGGCTACGTGGGAGACGGAGCGGCATATGATGCAGCATTACCCGGAACTATTTTCTGGTATGTTATTTATGTTTAGTTTCATTTGGGGTAAGTGCATGCGATTTCGAGGACGAAATCTTATAAGTAGGGGAGTATTGTGAGGCCCCGAAATTAATTATATGCAATTTGGGCATTAATGATGTTTATATGATTAATTATGGAGATAATTGATTTATGTGTTGAGATTAATTATCTTGTTGAAATGCTTAGTCACATGGTAGGCGTGACCCGGGGTTGCATTTCAGGGTGCATGTTATGCATGTTAGCAAATGGGGTGTTAACATGATTTAATTGTTTTAGTTGTTAATTATGAGGAAGATATGAATTTAGTGGAAGTTTGTTGCATTTTTTGTAAATACATTTAAAATACCATGTTGGGGTATTTTATACATCATGTTAATTTTGGGGTACAATTTTAATTAATCTACATAACCCCTTTTAACCCCACTATACCCTCCTTTTTACCTCACTTTTCCTCATCACTCTAAAATCCCCAAATTCACTCTCAAACCCTACCACTTCCCATTTTTCGAAATTTGGCCAAGGAGGAAGGAGGAATCTTCACAAAAGTCTTGTTTGTGAGATTTGTTGTAGGATTTGGAGTCCTCAAGAGGTATGGAACCCTTCCTAAAGTTTTAATGATGTTTGGTTTTGAAATGGGATGATTTTGAAGTGTTTTATGTGGGTTTGTTTTGAGTATGTGTTGTATGTTGTTGGGGTATGATTTTTGAAGTGTTTTATGTGGGTTTTAGTGGGTTATGATGATATTTGTTATGTTGGAAAGTTTGGGTTTGAAGGGTATGAGATTGAGCTTGGAAAATGCTCAGAAATGGTGAAGAATCGCGCACCAGCAGGTGGCGATCGATCGCCATATATGAGGCGATCGATCGCCGAAGGCCAGTAGCGATTTGCACAGCAGGCGATCGATCGCCATATATGAAGCGATCGATCGCCGCGAGGCAAAAAGTCAGGCGATCGATCGCCTCGATGCAGCGATCGATCGCCAGCCGCTTAAAAATGACAAATGATATTTTTTTGATGAAATTTTGGTATTTGGCTATTATTTAGCTTCTAATATTGATTTGTATGGTTGTGTAGAACCATCCGAGGTACCAACAACATCAAGGAGATAAAGTTCTCCAACTTCTCCACTTTTGGGAATTAAGGTACGTAAAAAACGTATGGGCATCGGACGGTAAAACACATTCCTATACTATGACTACGCAATGATTGCATAAGTATTTACGATGATTATGATGATGATTATGATAAGTATGTTTATGATGATGATGTTTACGATGAGTAAAGATTATATGATGTTTATGAGGACGTTTATGATAAGATGATGATGTTTATAAGATGATGATGTTTACAAGATGATGATGTTTACAAGATGATGATGTTTATAAGATGATGATGTTTATGATATGATGATGATGATGTATGTTTAACTATGTTATTGAGAATGATAGAGTGTTCTGGTAGTTGTTATGAGAAAGCGAGGAAGGTACTTACCGCTGACACTTACCGCTGACATAGCTAGCGAGGAGATACATCCGCTATCAAGGTGTAGCGAGGGGTATCACAGTACCGCTATATGTCGAAGCGAGGGGGCCAATTGTTCCGCTGACATAACAAGGCCAGAAATATCCCCATTTCTACATAACATTGTTGATTATGAACATATATGTGAAATATGATTTTAATCATTTATGTCAAGAACTAATGATTATATGCATGACTATGAAACAGGGACAACCAAAGTGGGTTAATGCGATTAACCAGGAAGTATATGTTACGATTATTTTCATGTATTTATTTATATGCTATTACCTTATGATGTTAAGTAATGATGTACATGCTCATGATGGGTTGTTCCTGTAGGTACACTTTTGGACTGAAGGGCTAAGGGTCGGGTTGAGGCAGTGAGCTAAAAGGAGCATGAAAGAGTATAGGATACAGGATTTTGGATAGTCTCTACTCTAGGAGTAGTGTAAACCTATAATGTTAGCATTCATTTTTGGGAATGTAATTATTAAGTTTGAAATTTTATTTTTGGCCTGTAATTCTATTAGCTCAAAGCTACAACCGGAACCCTCAGATGTTATTAATGCATGTTTAGTCCATAATACGTGATTATAATGATGTTAATGTAGGAAGACCCTACATAATGGACCTACAATAGACAACCTCCATCACTCATCATCCGCTCCAACCATCTATACACCATAACCATTGAAGAGAAGACGCATCGGAAGAGACGAGACGACGGAGCAACGCAAGGAGTCAACGCCTATCGTTATTTCTGTATTTCTAACTCTAGTTCTATATTTTCATTAGATTTTAATGTTTAGAATGTTGCAAAACAATTTTATGCATTATTATTTGATGGAGATTGTGGGCTAGGTTTGTTATCAAGACTTAGGGGATCCTTTGTATGAACCCATGAATTAAATTGAATGTTTTGATTGATTCTTATTTATCTAAGTACATAGATCATTGTTCTTCATGCTTTTAAGGGTTTGGCCATCCTTGAATGATAATAAATTACAAATGTGATCGAGAGATAAAATTGGAATTCGATATAGTGATTTATGCCGTGGATTTCAGACTGATATCGAGAGATAAAGTCGCTACTATGTGTGATAGCTATAGATTTACCAAAATCGAAGGCTAGAAGTTTTCATAGATCAACTGTGACATCCCCGAAACAATTATATGCAAATTGGGCATTAATTATGTTTATGTGATTATTTATGGTGATAATTAAATTATGTGTTGGAATTAATTATCTTGGTGAAATGCTAAGTCACATGGTAGGCGTGACCCGGTGGTGCGTTTCAGGGTGCATGTCATGCATGTTGGGAAATTGAGGGTTATCATGGTTTTATTGTGATTGTTGATAATTATATGGTAAATCATGAATTTAATTGAGGTTTTGGTGCATTTTGGTAAAATGCTTTTAAAATATCATGTTGGGGTATTTTATTCTTCATGCTAAATTTTGAGGTACCATGATATTCTTAATCCCAACACTTATACCCCACTTTCCTCTTTAACCCACCACTCTCAATTAAAATCACTCCCAACCCTTTCCCCCAAACCCCATTTTTCGATCTTGGCTATAGAGGAGGAGAGAAATCTTGGAGAAAGCTTGCTATTGATTGATTCTTGCAAGAAGTTTGAAGCTCCAAGTGGTATAAACCCTCCTAGTGTTATTCTCTTGCATTTTGATAAGAATAGGGTTTGTATTTTGGGGATTTAAAAGGGGTTTGTTTGATTATATGGTGTTTTTGGTTGGGTTTTGGAGTATGTTGTTGTTGAGGGTTGCTTTGAAGTAATATTAGTGTTTTTGATGTATTGGATTGAAGTGTTATGGAGTTAATGTGTTTTGGTAGGGTGCTGTGCACATTAATGGCGATTTCTCGCATTTACAGAGCTCCTCGATCGATCGAGCATGACCTTCGATCGATCGAGCACGGCAGAGCTTCGGGCAGAATTTTAGAAGTCTTCCCGATTGATCGAGAAGAACTCCAGATCGATCGAGGCGACTTCTCGATCGATCGGTGAGGACATCTCGATCGATCGAGGCGGGCAGCGAGGCTGTGAGCACTGGATGGTCAGCTCGCGATCGATCGAGCGTAAGGGCCGATCGATCGCGAGTCTTAAAAATGTGGTGTTTTGGATTTTTAGCTATTTTAATGGGATTTTGGTATTGGTTCATAAATTGGCTTCTAATATTGGTTTTGTATGATTGTGTAGAACCATCCCAGGTAGCTACGCAACAAAGGAGATAAAGTACCACGACATCTCCACTTTTGGAACTAAGGTACGTAGTGAGACGTACGGGCATCGGACGGTAAAACGTATTATTACGCATTGAATTGGTTATGCACTATGGTTGCACACATGTAATTAATTATGCATTGTGGTTGCATACATGGTCTTGGTTATGCATCATGGATTGCATACATGATTTGGTCATGCATTGTGGTTGCATGTGTATATTGGATGCATTGGTGCATGTGATTGTGAGTCAAGATTATATTCCAGTGATGGAGAATACTTGCCGCCAGTGGCGTAGCGATGTGAATACTTGCCGCTGTCATACCGTAGCGATGAGAGAATATTTGCCGCTAATACGAAGCGAAGAACACGACCGCTGTCATATTTATAGCAAGGGATATTAGTGCCGCTGGTATTGTCTAAGCGAGGGGTATTTCCGCTGTCAAGTTAACGCGAGGGGTATTATGCCACTGATATAATAAGACTTGGAAATCGAACACGGTATACATGGAATGGATGCATGTCATGACATACATTATTGGTATTATAATCCATTGATTATGACTGTGGTACAGGGACAACCAAATGGAGCTTTTAAATGTATTAAATACAGGAAGTGATTCGTATTTACGGTTTATGCATTTAAATTACAATCATATTATTGTGAATATGATTTATATCCATGCTCATGGTTTTGGGGTTGTTCCTGTAGGTACTTTTGGGCGGAAGGGCTAAGACGGGTTGATGCAGTGAGCTTGTGAGGAGTGCTCTTGGTAGCAGGCATAATTCTTTTGTATAGTTTCTACCCTAGGAGTAGTATAAAGCTATTGGACTAACATCCAATTAGTTGGGAATGTAATTAATCCCTTTTGGAACTTTATTTTGGCACTGTAATCTTAACAGCTCAAAGTATCAACACGAACTTTATACTCTTTAGATGCATCTTAGCTCTATTTACGTCTTTCATCCGCACTTAAGGAACTAGGGTCCTTACATCAACTGACAATATTAATTGTTCAATAAGGATACGAGAGTGACTTATTGTTACGTTAGTATTAGATTTGTTATAGCCGGACCAAGGTATAACAAGTGAATTAGGAAAACTCGTCACCTTGGATTGTTTGAATTAATTCTTAACTAATCGGCGAATTGTGGGGGATTACATAGGTGAACCGAAAGTCTTGATAATTGTTTCTATTTATTTTATTCTCATTCTCTATTGATTTTTTGGGTTTATTATTGAATAAATTAGTCACTTTAGTTAATTAATCACAGCCAATTTTCGTAGGGTAAATATAGTTAAACTAGTGGAGTTTGGTACTTATTTCCTAGTCCTCGTGGGTTCGACACTCATGCTTATATTATCATTATACTAAAACTTGACACCGTGAACTTGCGGTATAGATCGCTACACTGAAAAATATTGTTTAAAATAATAACGATCAAGTTTTTGGCGCCGTTGCCCGGGACTAGTTTTAATAATATCAAACGAGATCAGTTGACTGTAGTTTAGTCATTTGTTTTTTTTTATTTTTTGATTTTTTTTATTTTCTCTTGTTTCTTTTTGTTTTGGTTGATACAGGGTACTATCTCTTGGTGCATGCTAAGGAGTAGCAACCCTATACTTGAGCCCTTTGATCCCAAGATCGAACGCACTTGTCAAAGGAGGTTAAGGCAAGCAAGAGCACACATGGCTAATGCCGAGGAGATACCGGTACCACCAGTTGCGAGATCACTCATAGACTATGCCCACCCTGCATTCCATGGATCACTGTCAAGTATCACGAGACCAACCATACAGGCTAACAATTTTGAGATCAAGCCTGCTATCATGTAGATGATCCAACATTCTGTCCAGTTTGGGGGAGCTGCTACAGATAATCCAAATGATCACATCTCCAACTTCTTGGAGATTTGTGATACATTCAAGCATAATGGCGTTACTGACGACGCCATCAGGTTACGTTTGTTTCCCTTTTCTTTAAAAGATAAAGCTAAATCCTGGTTACAATCATTGCCTGCAGGGTCTATTACCACGTGGGATGGCATGGCGCGGTTGTTCTTGTCAAAATTCTTTCCACCATCCAAGACGGCCAAGATGCGCAATGACATCACTACTTTTGCCCAATGTGATCCAGAGACACTATATGAGGCTTGGGAACGCTTCAAAGATCTACTGCGGAGATGCCCACATCATGGCCTCCCTATCTGGCTGCAGGTACAAACGTTTTATAACAATTTATTTTCTGATAAGCGTTCTATGATTGATGCAGCGTCAGGAGGAACTGTGATGAGGAAGACGCCGGAGGAGGCTTATACGCTATTGGAGGAGATGGCTGCTAATAGCTGTCAATGGCAGTCTGAAAGGAACGTGCCAAAGAAGCAAGTCGGAGTGCATCAAGTAAGTGAAGTCATTGCCATAGCTGCCCAATTGGAAGCGCTTAACAAGAAGATGGATAGTTTGAGCATGCATGCAATGCAAGTTCAAACTGTTACATGGGAGCTTTGCCAAGGGGGACATCCGAGCACTGAATGCCAGGTTGGTAACCCATTCATTACTACCAATGAAGCTGTTGATTTTGTAGGGAACCGACCACCACATACCTACCCCTACCCAAATACGTACAATACTGGGCCGAGGAACTATCCCCAACCTCCACCGGGGTATGTACCAAAGCCAAGCATGGAGGAGCTGTTGACCAAGTTCATCACAGCGACGAAAACTAGATTCCAAAATCACGAGGCGTCAATTAAGAACTTGGAAGTCCAAGTGGAACAGTTAGCAAAAATCCTAGCCGGACGAGCCTAAGGATCACTACCTAGTGACACTGAGACTAACCCTAGGGAGCAAGTCCATGCAATCACGTTGAGGAGCGGAAAGGAGGTCGCTGAGAAGAAGGATGTGCACGTAGAGTTAAGAGGCGAGGCGAACATCAAACAAAAAGAGGGACAAACACGCGACAAAGGTAAGTCTACTAAGACCTCTACACCCATCACACCTGCTAAGGTATATATCCCACCCCCATTCCCCGCTGCGTATACGAGAGCAAAGATTGATGCTAAATTTGCTAAATTTTTAGAATTGATTAAGAATCTTCATATTGAGATCCCTTTCATAGATGCTATTCAGCACATGCCGAATTATGCTAAGTTTTTAAAAGAGATTATGTCAAAAAAGCGGAAACTGGGAGAGCATGCGATGATAAATTTAACTGAGGAGTGTTCTGCTGTCATTCAAAATGATTCACCTCCAAAGTTAAAGGATCCAGGGAGTTTCACTATACCTTGCAAAATCAATTCTAAATCTTTCAATAAATCTTTATGTGATTTGGGGTCAAGTGTTAATTTAATGCATTTGTCTGTGTACAGGAAGCTGGGCTTAGGAGAGTTCAAGGCAATCAATGTCTCATTGAAGATGGCAGACAAGTTCATCAAGTACCCTCATGGGATAGTGGAGGATGTACCGGTCAAGGTTGACAAATTCACCATTCCAGTGGATTTCATGGTGCTAGACATAAAAGAGGAGGCGGACATGCCATTGATATTAGGAAGACCGTTCCTAGCTACTGGAAGGGCATTGATAGATGTCCAAGAAGGGAAGTTGATCCTCCGAGCAGGGGGATCAAGTTACTTATGATATGTTCAAAGTTGTGAACACTACACGCACTGAGCACCAATGTTTTAGCGTCAATATAATTGATACATTATCTGTTGATGCGATGCAGGTTAAGAGTGAGAAGAAGGTGGAGGTCACATCGAATGGCCAACCAAGAGGAGGTAAATTTGGTGTAGGAGACTCGGTATTAATGAATAGGAAAAATATGAGACTTTTTCCATGGAAGTCTGACGTACCATGGGCTGGACCGTTCAAAGTTGTCAATGTTTTACCATGCGACACCTTCAAACTGAGAGATGACCACGGGGCACTATTTACTGTGAAAGAAAAGTGGTTACGACACTGATGTGAAATCACCCCCTACTGGCCCTTGCGGCACTTGAGCGTAAATGGTAAAAAGTCCAGATTGGGACAATAAATCAAGAACTCTTTCCTATCCCTTTGCTTTGTTTTAGTTTATTTTGGTTTGTTTTTGTTTTTGTTTTTTTTTATTTTGGTGAGACTCCATGTGTGCTGTGATCTGTCCAACACTATGCCCCACGAGCTGACGAGGAATTGGACAACGATCACTGACGGTCGTTGTCAACGGTAAATGCTTTGTCCCATTTTCCATGCCTATTACATTGAGGACAATGCATGAATTAAGTTTGGGGGAGTGCATTACTGTGTCATGCTTCTTATTTGTAAATTGATCGTTTATTGAGCACCAACAAAATTTTTCTTGAAAATGAGTTCAATTAGTAAGATAAGAATAAATCATAGTAGTGGTCTCTATTCCATGATGATATTAGTCCCACTTTGCATGTCAACTTAAGTTTTGATGATTGTAAAACTTGTTTGTGAATATCTTGTTTTGAGTAGCATGTCAAAGATGAAGGATATTTTGAGCACATTTGAGTCATAATCTTGTGAAGTGCATTTGTAGTAGTGAATTTTTTTGTGAAATTAATGAATTGTTTTTGAGCATCTTAGAGTACCTTAGAAACTATTTGATGATGACACTTCAAGGCGAAAATTTATAGTCATGAACTTGATTAAGAGATGATCTAGGCGATCTTTGGACCGTTTGAGCCTTTCAAGCTTACCATGTTCACATCAATCTCTAGTATCCTAATTTGAGCCTAATTGAAAAAGAATGGAGTATGTTTAACATACTATTAGCCCCCATTCAACATTCTTTGGCAAACTCATTATACCCACCTAATTGAGCCTAAATTGAATATTTTTATCTTCACCCTAAGGGAGTATAATGATTCTCATTAGATGCACATGAATTGCTATATTTTGATGAGCTTATTGTAAAAGAGATGATGAATGAGAAAAGAAAAGAACAGAAAAAGCCTTGAGAAAAAAATTTATCCAACTAAGACCCAAAGTGGCCAAGGCTAAAAGAGAAAAAGAAGAGAAGCTCAAGTTGTGCTAACAATATGAACATTACATGCTTATACTCTCTTCTTTGTGCTATCCTATCCTTTCTTTGAAGCCAAACACCTAGGCCTAAACACTACAAGCTTAAAAAGACCTATTTATCCAAGTCTAGGGAGTGACTACATTAGTGGAGAAGTTGTTTGAAAATAGGTCTATGGAATGCTCAAGGATAATCTTAACCTTCATTACCTAGCATGATTTGATCTATGAAAATTGCATGGAACTTGAGAGTGACAATAGCACACACGCACGTTCTGATTCGGAGACATGTTGTTTGATCTAGGAGAAAACACAACTTGTTAAACTTTCTATTTTATTTTTGTTTGTCTGAAAGTGAGATGTCTGAGCTACATGATTGACTATGAATTGGTTTATGGAATCTTCAATGTTGAACTTGACTGTTTGATCTTATTTCTTGCTCGAGACGATCAAGTTTAAGTTTGGAGGAGTTGATAAGTGTGATTTTGATTCTTGGAAAATATTACTTTTTTTGGTTTATATTTGTATATTTCAGGAATCCAGGGCCAAATCCATAAAAGTGGAGGAAATAGGATTAAAATGCTGAAAAAGGACCAACTGAGCAAACCTGGAAAAGGAGGGGTAAAATCGTAATTTGCTGAAAATAGAGGAAGCAACCGATCGCCTCAAATGTGGCGACCGATTGCCTCGAGGCAGAATGTTATGGCGATTGATCACTGTTAGGATCGAGGTAGTGTTTAGAAGGGGGGGGGGGGGGGGGTTGAATAAACACTAGATTCAATTTCGATTCTTTTTCTTTTTAACTGTAAACTGTTAAGTATTACAGTTGCTTCTCAATATCAGGCAAGTCAGCAGACACTGATTATAGTGCGGAAGACGTCTGCTGGACTTGTGAGGAATAAAACTGAGTAGTAAATAAGCGATAAACAAATGACACAAGTATTGTTTCTGGAAGTTCGAAGCACAACGCTTCTACGTCTCCCCTTCTTCCTTTGCATGAAGGATTCACTAGAAGACTTGGTTTACACTTTACAGTATACAACCTTCTTAGGCACTCACACAACTTGGCCTAAACTCCTAGCAATCACAACTTCTTAATTTGGTTACAAAAGATTCTATGACACACTCTTTACAGAATACACTTTTAGCTTTGAGTGTTCTTGAGCAGCAGGCTTCAGTTGGAATAACCTGTCACAGATTCAGTTGCACTGCTTGTCTGCTCTTTGTTGAACTTTTGGAATATCAGTAAGTTGATTTTCTTGTTTGTTTTGAGGTGTTTCTCTTTGTTGAAAATCGCTCAGCTAACCTCTTCATTCTTTGCTTGGACGTATTTATAGGTTTGATTGTCCAACGGTAGGTTTTCTGTATTAGGAAGAGATTAGTGATAGGCTTAGATTTTAAGTGTTTTTAGCTGTAATTTCTTCCCATTTTTCGTACTTTTTCCTGGATGATATTATGAGTGTTTATTTGTTTGTTTCAGGAAATTAGGTCGGAAGTGGAAGAAATGTGCTAAAATGAAGAAAACGGGCGAAATCGAGGCGAAAAAGAGATCAAATGAAGAAAATAGAATTTTGAAGGCTTCGATCGATCGAGATTTATTCTCGATCGATCGAGCCAGGCAGTGTGTTGAGCATCAAATTATTCAAAGCACCGATCGATCGAGATTTTGTCTCGATCGATCGATCCAGGCAGAAAACTTCAGCAACTATTTTCGATCGATCGGAAGGAAAATCTCGATCGATCGAGCGAGGCAGTGAGTTTCAAAGGCTGACGTGAACAGTGCACCGATCGATCGGACATAATTCTCGATCGATCGACACGCAATTTTTGAAAGATTTTATTTTCCATGTTATTGTGATCTTCGGGGGTTTTAAGGGGGATTTGATTCATTCCCTCCGATATCTCATATCAGACCATATTTCGAAGGAAAGGAGGAACACTAGCCGCCGCCAAGGAGAGCCATCTTCTCCGTTCTTCGTCCGAGCTTAAGCCAACAGTTTATGTTTATCCGGTTGATGTCTATATCCAGTTGATGTCCGTCCGGTTGATGTCTATTCAGTTGGTAGCCATTCAGTTGATGTCCGTCCGGTTGTTGTATATCCGGTTGGTGGTCATCCAGTTGATGTCTATCCGGTTGGTGGTCATCCAGTTGGTAGCCATCCAGTTGATGTCCATCCGGTTGGTGGCCATCCAGTTGATGTCTGTCCGGTTGATGTCTATCCAGTAGGCGTCTTCACCCGGTAGATGTCTTCATCCAGTAGGCGTCTTCACCCGGTAGATGTCTTCATCCAGTTGGTCTTTATCACCCGGTTGGTCTTTAAACATCCGGTAGGTGTTTGTAATCACCAAAACTTAGAAATCGTTTCCCAACAATTTCCCCCTTTTTGGTGATGACAAAACTAAGCAATAACGATTTCATACTCGAATAATTAAGTTGTGAATCCTGAAAATACTTGAAGACATAATGGAAAGGAAATTTTCATTTGTTACAAAGATAAGCAGATTACAAGTTGTAATCAAACTGAACAATTGAAAGAGATTCATCTTTATTTAAGATGAATTCTGTTAACTGGATCTAACCTAATACAGATCTATTTCTACAAAATATAGCTGATACATGACAAATTTTAAACCAACAGTGTAGACTGGAGAGGAAAATCTTCGATCGTCGATCCACCTTGTTTCAGAGAGGAAAATCTTTGATCGTCGATCCACCTTGTTTCAGAGAGGAAGAACTTCGATCGGAGGGATAGTCAAATGTATATTCATCAGGCCTCCATGGTTTATGGATTCACCTATGAAAATACTCTATCTCTGTTTTCCCCCTTTTTGTCATCAGCACCCAGATAACTCCTGATTGTAGTTCCTGACTGATGATGAGTATCAGAGCAGGATCCAAACGCTGAAGCTTAACGGAGCTGGGTTAGATAAGTAATCAACCCATGAGGGGTTGATTTAGATAAGTAATAAACCCATGAAACTGAACAGTTGCGAAGAGGAAACCAAGGAATTTTCAATGAATTGAAAATAATCATGATGAGTGAATGTGTGTTATAAAAGAAAAAAATGAGTCTCTATTTATAGAAGAATTTCATTAAGTGTGAACACAATAATGATGTTACGATAAATACGGAAAAGTCAAATGAAAACATTAAATAGATAAGAGTAATTAATAAGGGGTCAGAAAATGATACTATTTTCTCCCGAACCAATGTTGGGAATAGTCGCGCTTTTCGGTAGACGGTTGGCGCGGACTTCGAGATCTTTGCTGAGTAGATGGTCTGGACTGATGTGATGCTCCAGCTGTAGTGGATGAACGACTTGCTGGACTCGGATCTCGCTGGGACGGAGGAGCAGGGCGGCTGGACTCAGGTAGTCTTCTAATAATTTGAGGAGCAGCAGGCAGACTGTTGCATAAATCTTGAATTTGAGAGGCAAATGCTGCCTGCATGGTTGCCAGCTGCTCGGTCAAGACTTTTTTAGCATCTTCTATCTTATCTCCAAGAGCCAGTGAGGAGGCAGCCTGAAGTGATTCATTGTGTTGATTTATCTGAAGATGAGCCTGCCCTATTCGAGAGAATGAGTCTGCAAATGCATCCGCAACAAAAGTATGAAGTCTGGTGACAATAGACGTTAAGCTGCTTAAGTCCCTATAGACATGCTGGAACTGGGTATCAGTATGCTGCTGATGGCTGCCAAGAATAAGAGTCGCAGTGCGCTCTTCCTGTTTAAGCTTGTTGACATCACTGGCTAGTGCAGAGATTGCATTGGAAAGATGGAGTAGCTGATCAGCAATGTCAGGTGGCCCTTCCAGAGGGATAGAGGTTTAGAAGTCGAAGAAATCCTCTGAAGGATCTTGAGCCATTGATTGATCCAGAGCCTCAATTTGAGGTGCAGCAGCAGTAGTAAGAACTCCGGGATGATCCAGAATAAGTGCAGGGGTGAGTGAAGCAGGGGACAGTTGGTGTAGCAGTTGCGTCTGGAGCAGGAACATCCATATCAGCAGTGGCTTGGACAGCCGCAGCGGCAGACGACTATGTGTGATCATTAGAATGTGAGGACTCGCTGGGTTCATGGTGCCAGAGGAGATGGTAACTTGATGAACCACAGTCTGAATTACTGTGTCCACATTTTCGGGATCAACAACCATCGGTTGGGTCGTTTGATCATTGTTAGGGCTGGGAGCAGAGGAGACAAGTGGAGCAGTTGGAGAGGAGATTTCTTTAGTAGGAGAAGGTGCCTCCAAGGCGTTGAAGTTATCGCTACATCAGCGGTAGCTATCTCCAAAGCAGTGACAGCTGTTTCCAGATCAGGAAGAGTTGCCTCCAGGATAGTTGAGGCTGTCTCTACATCAGTCGTAGCGATTGCCAAATCAGTAGTTGCTATCTCCAAATCAGTTGGATCAGGACTTGCACTATTTATAGCTGTAGAGCATGAGTGAAGACCAGTTGATATGCGAAGATCATGGAGAGCTTGCTCGGCCATTTCAAGTTTTGGACCAAGAGCATTTAGAACGGCTCTATCATGATTCGCTGTGCCTGAGTCACCGTTGAATTGCTGAATACGGGATTCAACAAGGGCTTGAAGTTCGCCCACATAGTTCATTATTCGGAAAAGATCCCTCAGCTGCAGACTCTTCTCAGGGTCCGTGATTTGAAGATAAGCCAAAATTTGGTTCTCATCTTCCCGTGCTTGATCCAGGATAAGAGTGAAGTCGTTAAATCGAATTTTCACCCGTGCTTTCACCCATCGATCAAAAAGTTCTAGTTGTGGCTGCAGCTTGGCTTCAACTGCATCCATGACCATTTGTATCTCATAGGCAACAGGGGTGGACACTGGAGCCATAAGAGTCTTTCCTTTTCCAGCAGTGGTGGTCCTTGGATGACAGTAGGGACACAAGGACTTGGGTGTCCTAAAACTGATTGAGCCTGGTGCTTGCTGAGAGCTCACCAGTGTAGAAGAATTGTCAGCGGGAGCCACTGAGGTAGCAAGTACCATGGCCAATGAAGCAGTTGGTTCCTCAAGTGGAGGATTTTCAGGGCTGGGTTCTCTACCAGGGATATCTTCTGTCGGACCTGCGGAGGAGATGGTATCAGAAGCAGCAATGACTTTCTGTCGGAGAGCAGGAGGAGCCCCTTTTCTGGTTCTGGGCTTCTTAGGAGGAGGAGGGGGAGGAGATGACTCAGCGGATTCTGATATGGTTTGTTCAGAATCACTAATACCCTGAGTCGATCGGCGCTTCGTCAACCCAACCTCTCTGCCACTTCGCTGTCTGTGTAGCTGAAGATACTTCACAGTGATTAGTCTCCCTGGATGAAGGTTGGAAAGAGCCCCGGTCTTAATGTTTTTGCTGTCAAAAAGGCTGCTTAGTGGTAGGGCGAAACCTGATTGACCTTTTCCAGAACCAACTAGACCAGTGAGAATTTGAAATAGTACAACTGACCAGTTTATTTCCATGCCTTTGTATATGGCACTCATAACATCAAATTTTTCTGGGGTGATGATATCAAATGACCCGACTTTACACAGTAGCCCCTTGGAAATGATATCCGCCAGTTGTCAAAAATGACTCTTCATTACACTTTCCTGAACGGAGGACGTTGAAGGCGATTTGTAGAGTCAAAAAATATGGTGCGCATATCTTCCCTTAGCTCCACTGGAATAGTGGAGAAATCAGTAGTCCTGTGGAGGGAAGACACAGGTGGGTGGCAAATTCAAGTTGGGTGATTGTAACCAACTGTTCGGAGACGGATGCCACCACGGTGTCATCAACAACTTTTGCAGTGGCAAAGAACTAGTGTAATGCTTCCTTGTAGAACGATGGAGCCTGGCTTAGGATCAATAAGAGACCGGAGGTATCCAACTTGTGAAATAGTTTCTTTGTCTCTTTATCAGATGATGTGGAGATTGAATGAAAATCCACATGAACAGCATTAATGATGAAGCTTGGTTGGGTATTCTTCGACATTTCTGAAGAATATGCGGAGAAGGCAGCAACAATCCTGTGAAAAAAATTTCTGGAAGGAAAGTTAATCGCAGTGAATTGTTGAAGACGATAAAGAGTAATAACCAAAGTAATGGCGGTTAAAGATAGTAGTATATGTAACGTCGTACTGTAGATGATCGGACACATGTATATGTGGCGATCATCTAACGATTAAAAAAATTAACCAATAAATAAGAGAATAGGATTTAGGCGGGAGTGAAATAATTTATTTTACAAAAGAAAATTTGAATTCCGACGTTCCATTAGGTTAATGGTTATCGAAGGTTATTTTAGTCAAAGCATACTTGGCAAAGTCTGCTGGTATGTAGGGTCCGACTGGTAGGGAACATCTACTGGTATGTAGAGTCCTACTGGTACGTATACACCCACTGCAGCAGACCATTGGATTACCAGCTGAGCTTAAACAACCGAGATAAAAATTGTAACGGAAATTCCCCCTTAATTTATGGCAATAAACTAAGTAATTCCCCCTGAATTCATTACCAACTGATAATCAAGAATTGATATCAATTAGACCAATGATATTTCTAAAGTAAGAAAACTTAGCGTCCGGTAGGGGTTTTGTGAAAATGTCTGCTGCCTGCTGTTCAGTAGAAATATACTCCAGCCGAATTTCTTTCTTCATTACGTGATCTCTGATGAAGTGATGATGAATGTCAATATGTTTGGTACGCGTATGAAGAACTGAATTATAAGTAATTGCTATGGCAGATGTATTGTCATAAAATATGGGTGCTTCAGTGAATTCAATTCCGCAGTCTCTCAGTTGTTGTTGAATCCAGAGCAGTTGTGCCCAGCAGCTTCCAGCAGCAAGGTATTCTGCTTCTGCAGTAGATGTTGCTATGGATGTCTGCTTCTTGCATCCCCATGAAATTAGTCTGTCTCCAAGCAATTGACAGTATCCGTTGGTACTCTTTCTGTCAATTTTTCAACCAGCATAGTCTGCATCCGAATATCCGATCAGATTAAAAGTTGAGTCTCTTGGATACCATAGACCGACATTCTCAGTTCCTTTCAGATATTTGAGAATTCTCTTAACATCAGTGAAGTGCGACTGCTTGGGATTTGCTTGAAACCGGGCGCACATACAAACTGCGAACATAATATCTAGTCGGCTAGCTGTCAAATACAACAATGATCCAATAATGCCTCGATACATTGTAACTTCGACAGGTATTCCTGAATTTTCTAAGTCGAGTTTGGCAGATGAGCTCATTGGTGTAGCAGCAGCTGAGCTGGTACTCATTCCATATTTCTTCAGCAGTTCTTTAGTATATTTGGACTGATTTATCAGGATTCCTTCACTGGATTGCTTGACTTGCAATCCTAAGAAAAATGATAGTTCTCCCATCATGCTCATCTCAAATTGATCCTGCCTAATTTTAGAAAATCTTTCGCACAATTTTGAGTTAGTACTGCCGAAAATAATATCATCAACATATATTTGAACAAGCAGAGTATGATCACCCTTCGTGAATTTGAAAAGAGTCTTGTCCACCGTGCCAATGGTAAAGTTATGCTCAGTCAAATATTTTGAGAGTTTCATACCAAGCACGGGGAGCTTGCTTCAGACCATACAAAGCTTTATTAAGACGAAATACATAAGTGGCTGCTGATGGCTTTCAATCCAGGAGGTTGTTCAACGTAAACTTCTTCCTGGAGTTTGCCGTTAAGAAACGCACTCTTAACATCCATCTGATAGACTTTAAAGTCTTTAAAAGCAGCAAATGCAAGAAATATGCGAATTGCTTCTAGTCGAGCTGCAGGGGCAAAGGTTTCATCAAAATCAATGCCTTCTTCCTGTCTGTAGCCCTGTGCGATTAATCTTGCTTTATTTCTGATTACTGTTCCATTTTAATCTAATTTATTCCTAAATACCCATTTGGTGCCAATTATAGTGTGATGTTGTGGTCGTGGCACTAAATACCATACTTTGTTTTGCTCAAACTGATTTAGTTCTTCTTGCATAGCGTCTACCCAGCTTGATCTAACATAGCATCATCAATCTTCTTAGGTTCTAAGTGAGATATGAATGCAGCATGAAGGAATTCATTAATTAATTGTCCTCTGGTGCGTAGAGGAGCAACAGGGTTACCTATGACCTGCTCGGGAGGATGATCCTTCATCCACCGGAGCGGAGGTCCAAGAGGGTTGAGCTCTTCATTTGACTGGATATGAGTGGGCAATTCTGAAGTGCTGATTGATGCATCTTTTTCATTTGCTTCCTCTTCTGCAGCAGGAGTATGTGCAATAGCGTCATTGTCAGCTGGATGCGGTGCTTGTTGACCAGCAGACTCCTCTGTTTGGGCTTCAGGAACTTCTGGTTCTAAGGAGCAGTCAGTCATGTTTCTGTAATTTATCTCATCATCAACATTTTCATCAATGTAAGTGCTTTCCAGTCGATTGCTCAAGTTGTTGATTTGCATATCAGATACCTTACAGTCAGTAGGTTCATCAAATTTTACATGCACTGATTCTTCTACAGTAAGAGTTCTATTATTAAATACTCTGAAGGCTTTACTAACTGTAGAATACCCAAGAAAGATTCCAGCATCAGCTTTGGCATCAAAAGTGGTGAGATGAGTCTTTCCATTGTTGTGAATAAAACATTTGCAACCAAACACATGGAAATAAGAAATATTTGGCTTACTGCCATTCCAGATCTCATAAGGGGTTTTATTTGCTCGCTTATTAATCATTTATCTGTTCTGCGTATAACAAGCTGTGTTGACGGCTTCTGCCCAAAATCTCTGCGATATTTCTGATTCTGCAAGCATAGTTCGCGCAGCTTCTTTCAAAGTGCTGTTCCTACGCTCAGCAACTCCGTTTTGTTGAGGAGTTCTTGCAGCAGAGTATTCGTGTTTAATACCAAGGTCATCTAGATATGATTCAAGTGACTGATTGGTAAACTCAGTACCCTTATCACTGCGAATTCTATCTATCCCACACGATTTCTCATTTTGGAGTCTTTTCAGTAGTTTGATCAGCTTTGGAGTAGCCTGATCTTTGCCACTTAGGAACAGGACCCATGTAAAACGAGTGTAATCGTCTACTAACACTAGAGTATACTTCATTCCCCCTAGACTTGTTACTGGTATAGGACCAAATAGATCCATATGCAGCAACTCTAGGCACCGAGAAGAAGATTTACTCCCTTTGTTCTTAAAGGAGGATCTGATTTGCTTACCAAGTTGGCATGCTGCACAGATCTTGTCTTTTGAGAACTCAATTTGGGGCAGTCCAATGACTAGATCAAGTTTACGCAGACTGGCAATAGTTTTAAAATTTAAGTGACTCAATCGTTTGTGCCAAAGCTAATTTTTGGAAGAATTCAGGGCAGCAAAGCAAGTAGAGGAGGTAGGCTGATTAAGATTCCAATCAATTTTATATGTGTTATCATGCCTTCCTCCTAGAAGTAATATACTGCCATCAGTAGATTTGAACTCTACAGAGTGACCATTGTCACAGAGTTGACTTATGCTAATTAAGTTATAGCATAGATTTTCAACCAACATAATATCTTTAATAACAATGTTACCGTAGATAATCTTACCCTTACCCATTGTTCTACCTTTCGCGTTATCTCCAAAAGTTATTCTGGGTCCGGTGGAGTCCACCAGTTCAGACAATAAGCTCGTATTTCATGTCATATGTCTAGAGCATCCGCTGTCCAGAAACCATTCTGAGCTCCGAACTTGATGCATTCTAGTTTCCTGCAATTAAAGCGATAAAATGATTGGTACCCAATCCTACTTGGGTCCGGGCAGGATTAGTCCTTTCGGAACCCACACTTGTATGACCCTGAGTGGCTTAGGTCGGTGTGTGTTCTGAAATGTGTATGCATTCATAAATGATGGTGATGGTCTTGACTGTGTAGTGTGATAAATAGTGTATGCATGTGCTCTTGGTTTGTAGTTCCCGTTGTTTGGTATATACCTCTTCTGGACAGGCATACAGTTGTAGTACCAGTTGGGTATAACCTAGCTGCTCGACCAGTGGGTTTAAGTTCATTTCTGAACTTTTGCCCCGGTTTAGCTTTCTTGATTGGTTCAACATAACCAATACCTCGGTGTGATGCCTGTTCCTTAATGAGTGTTACTTTAACAGGTTCTTTAACCAGTTCAATGGGATCATATATTGTGCTAGATCTTACAAAGTTCATTGGTTGAACATTGCTTTTCTTTAGACACAGCGGAGGTTCTTTACCAGATGAATTGCTGTCATTGCTATTATAGCCTATACCAGTTCGATCACTAGCAAGTCTTATAGACTCAAGCATTTCATCTTTTCTGGTAGTTGACGCATTCCAAGTGCTGACCAGTTTGTTGAGTTTCTGGTAAGCACACTTGGCTTCATCTCTTTCTTTCACTAGAAGACTAGCTGTTTCCCTTAAGCATTTTAACTCATTTGATTGTTCACAATCAAGTTTGTTGTTATGCGTTTCCGTTGGGATTGAGTGCTCAGTCTTATAGCTTTCAAAGGATTCATATAACGTCCGATACTCATTGATCATGTCATGCAATGCATTGGTAAGTTCACTATGTGTAAATTCAGATAGGTTAGACTCGTGTACCTCAATTTCATCATTTACCATTAAGCAGTGGACTTCCCCGTCTTCACTCTCGCTGGACGAGCTGGTTGACTCCATTCTGATTCAGAATCATCCCATTTGCTCTTACTTTCTTCTACCATCAAAACCTTTTGATCTCTGTCCCTTCTGGACGATCTTCTAGTTTCCTTGAATTTTCTGTGATCATTGGATCCTCTTTTGTGATCATCCTCCCTGGCTTGAGACAGTCGGCGATGAAATGCCCTGGCTTGAGACAGTTGAAAAATACACGCTCTTCTTTTTCTGATCTTCCTTTGAAGCTTTGCCTTTGTGGATATGATTTCTGATTCTTCTTCATGAATTTCCCGAATTTCTTTACGAACATTGCCATAGCATCATTACATATTTTTTTTGGAGTCATCTCTGTAGCAGTAAATATGGCTTCCGATGCAGTGAGAGCTTTGGTAGGCTGACTGGTACTGGGTTCATCTTCAACCCGAATACCTAATTCGAATTCATAGGCCTTTAAATCAGCAAACAGGTCATGCAGATCTATCTTGTTGATGTCCTTTGATTCTCTCATAGCAATGGTCTTGACATCCCATTCTCTTGGGAGACCTCTCATCACCTTGAGGGTGACTTCTCTGTTGGGTAACTCCTTACCCAGACTGCTGAGTTAATTAATTATTCCGGTCACTCTTTCATCATACTCATTGAGAGTTTCTCCATTCATCATCTTGATAAGCTCAAACTTCTGTAATGCCACAGTAAGCTTGTTTTCTTTGGTTTGATCATTTCCTTCACAGAGTTGGGCAATCTTCTCCCAGATTTCTTTAGCTGTGGAACACATTTTTATTTTGTTGAACATATTTTTGTCCAAAGTTTTGAACAAAATGTCCTTAGCAACGTTGTCCAGATTGGCTTTCTTCTTTTCTTCATTTGACCATTGAGATCTGTCCTTTTCTACTATTTGTGGATCACCACTTGTGATAGAAGCAACTGTATTGATTTTCATGATCTTCATAGGTCCTTCAGTGATTACATACCACATATCATCATCTTGAGCACTTAGATGTGCTTGCATACGGATTCTCCAATCATCATATTCGTCTTTCTTGAACATTGGAATCTTGCTGAATGAGGCCATCAGTTTTTGGTAATTGGTAATTTCTCAAGATTGAGAAGACCTAAGCTCTGATACCACTTGTTAGGATCGAGGTAGTGTTTAGAAGGGGGGGGGGGGGGGGGGGTTGAATAAACACTAGATTCAATTTCGATTCTTTTTCTTTTTAACCGTAAACTGTTAAGTATTACAGTTGCTTCTCAATATCAGGCAAGTCAGCAGACACTGATTATAGTGCGGAAGACGTCTGTTGGACTTGTGAGGAATAAAACTGAGTAGTAAATAAGCGATAAACAAATGACACAAGTATTGTTTCTGGAAGTTCGAAGCACAACGCTTCTACGTCTCCCCTTCTTCCTTTGCAGGAAGGATTCACTAGAAGACTTGGTTTACACTTTACAGTATACAACCTTCTTAGGCACTCACACAACTTGGCCTAAACTCCTAGCAATCACAACTTCTTAATTTGGTTACAAAATATTCTATGACACACTCTTTACAGAATACACTTTTAGCTTTGAGTGTTCTTGAGCAGCAAGCTTCAGTTGGAATAATCTGTCACAGATTCAGTTGCACTGCTTATCTGCTCTTTGCTGAACTTTTGGAATATCAGTAAGTTGATTTTCTTGTTTGTTTTGAGGTGTTTCTCTTTGTTGAAAATCGCTCAGCTAACCTCTTCATTCTTTGCTTGGACGTATTTATAGGTTTGGTTGTCCAACGGTAGCTTTTCTGTATTAGGAAGAGATTAGTGATAGGCTTAGATTTTAAGTGTTTTTAGCTGTAATTTCTTCCCATTTTTCGTACTTTTTCCTGGATGATATTATGCTTTTTGGTGTTTATTTGTTTGTTTCAAGGAAATTAGGTCGGAAGTGGAAGAAATTAGATAAAATGAAGAAAACGGGCGAAATCGAGGCGAAAAAGAGATCAAATGAAGAAAATGGAATTTTCAAGGCTTCGATCGATCGAGATTTATTCTCGATCGATCGAGCCAGGCAGTGTGTTGAGCATCAAATTATTCAAAGCATCGATCGATCGAGATTTTGTCTCGATCGATCGATCCAGGCAGAAAACTTCAGCAACTATTTTCGATCGATCGGAAGGAAAATCTCGATCGATCGAGCGAGGCAATGAGTTTCAAAGGCTGACGTGAACAGTGCACCGATCGATCGGACATAATTCTCGATCGATCGACACGCGATTTCTGAAAGATTTTATTTTCCATGTTATTGTGATCTTCGGGGGTTTTAAGGGGGATTTGATTCATTCCCTCCGATATCTCATATCAGACCATATTTCGAAGGAAAGGAGGAACCCTAGCCGCCGCCAAGGAGAGCCATCTTCTCCGTTCTTCGTCCGAGCTTAAGCCAACAGATTCCGGAGTGCAAGGAAGAGCAAGAGAAGAAATCACGGTGCAACGCACGGATTCATCCGCCGTTTATCGTATTTCTAAACTTTGATTTCTTTGATTTTCATTTCATTTGATGTTTTTGAGGTCGAGAGACAATTAAACTTCTTATGTATTTGATTTGAATTAAATCTAGTTTATTTTATTGAGATTTAGTATCATTGTGTTGGATTTATTGATTCAATTGTGTTTGAGTGTATTGATTCCTATTGTTCATGAATTTATTGCTTGTTAAGATCAAAGCCTAGCTAACTTTGATTGATTCTGAGAGTTATAACCGAGATCGAGAGATAACGTTATAGCACGCTCTATTAATTCATGAAGTATGTTCAAGATTGAGATCGAGAGATGAAATCACATACGTGAGAACTTTGAATCGAGAGATTTAGAGTAACGAGGTTTTGACGATTTATGCAATATTGAATTAGTAAATAGGTGCACGAGAGTGACTTGTTCTAGTTTGATATTAGTTTCTTTACAGCTCGAGAGAGTGTATTGAATAACAGCGAAAACCTTTCACCTTTAGAATCAACTGGTTGATAATTTGCTTATTCAGATGAATCATTAAAGATAACACAGTTGAACGAAGAGCTTGATAAATTTCTTGAGCGAATTACCTTTGCATATCCGGAACCATTCATTTTATTGTTTCTTGTTTAATTTTCGTTCCTTAGTTTAAATTTGCATTAGTTAATCACCTTCCTTAATCGTAGGCTAAATATAATTTTGCTAGTCTTATTTGGTACTTATACATTAGTCCCTGTGGATTCGACAACCTTTACTTACATTTCACTATACTAAAACTTGACAACCGTGCACTTGCGGTAGAATCGCTTCACACTACACTTTGAAATAATTTTCTGTTTAAAATAAAAGGGGTCAAATTTTTGGCGTCGTTGCCGGGGACTAATCTGTATAATATCATACGAGATTAGTTGACTGTAATTTAGCCAATTCTTTATTATTGAGTTTTTGTTTTTGTTTTTCTTTTACTTTTGTTGATCTTTGTTAATAATTTTGTATATTTTTGTTGTCTCCTTTTGTCTGATTCAGTACAGGAAGCAATTGTCTAGTGCATGCTCAGAAGAGAGGAGTCCATTCTCGAGCCATTTGATCCGGAAATAGAGAGAACTCTACTAAGAAGACTACGAGAAGCTCGAGCGATGGCTGACAATAACGAAGAACAGAACCCAAGATCAATGATGGACTTTGCACAACCGGCATTTAATGGATCCTTATCCAGTATCACAAGGCCGACGACTCAAGCAAACAACTTTGAGATCAAGCCGGCGATTATCCAGATGATACAGCATTCTGTAATGTTTGGGGGAGCTGCCTCGGACGATCCGAACAATCACATCTCTAACTTTTTGGAGATCTGTGACACGTTTAAACATAATGGCGTCTCCGACGACGCCATCAGGTTAAGGCTCTTTCCTTTTCCATTACGAGACAAGGCTAAATCATGGTTGAATTCACTACCTGCAGGTTCAATAACAACATGGGAAGGGATGAAAAAAGCATTTTTATCGAAGTACTTTCCCCCTTCCAAGACAATAAAGATGCGGAACGATATCACGACATTTGGGCAGTTCGACCCTGAGACGTTATATGAAGCGTGGGATCGTTTTAAAGAATTGTTGAGGAGATGCCCACACCATGGTCTACCCATATGGCTGCAGGTACAAACTTTCTATAATGGTTTGTTTTCTGCCAACCGTTCGATGATAGATGTAGCATCTGGGGGATCAATAATGAGGAAGACACCGGAAGAAGCATATGAACTATTGGAGGAAATGGCGTCCAATAGCTACCAGTGGCAGTCAGAGAGGGACATGCCATTGAAACCAATAGGAGTCCATCAAGTGGATGAGATTACTGCTCGTTCGGCTCAGTTGGAAGCTATGAACCGGAAGATAGACAGCATGGGAGCAGCAGCGATGCAAGCTCAGGCTATCTTCTGTGACTTGTGTGGAGGTGGTCATCCTAGCATCGAATCCCAGGCAGGTAACCAATTTAACCAATCTATTGAAGCTGTGAATTTTGTGGGTAACAGGCAGCATAACAATCCGTACTCGAACTCCTACAATCCGGGGTGGAGGAACCACCCAAATCTGAGATGGTCGAACCAGGAGAATGTGTTGAACCCACAACCACAGGCGGGGTTTACACAAAAACCGAGTATGGAGGAACTGATGGCCAAGCTGATTTCGTCGACTGAGGTGAGGATGCAGAATCAAGATGCATCGATTAAGAATTTGGAAGTGCAAATAAGGCAGTTGGCTACGTTGATTTCGGGAAGGACGCAAGGTACGCTCCCGAGTGATTCTGTAAAGAATCCGAAGGAGCAGTCAAGTTGATAGACGAGGAGGTGACAGTCCAGCTTGGGACTATAAATTAAGAACTTTTTTCCTTCCTCGAGTTTTGTTTTTAATTCCTTGTTTTAGTTTGTTTTGTTGTTATTTGTGTTTCTAGTTTATCCGGGAATGAATTCATGAAATTTCATTGCAGATGTAAAAACAAGAGCGATAAGGATGTATGCGAGGCAACCCGAGAGAAATTTTTTGAGAATATTTCGATTTTTGGCTTCTGGGGCTGGCGATCGATCGAGACAAAATCTCGATCGATCGCCCGGAACTTTTAAAATACGATTTAAGTTACTGCCTCGCTTGATCGATCGAGAATTATTTTTGATCGATCGAGAGAGAGAAAATTTTGAAAAAAAAATAGGGCACCGAAGAGCTTCTGCACAGAATCAAAATCATTTTCTCTCCTCTCCAACACAGCCCCAAATCGCCTCTCAAAAATTCTTCATCTTCTCTCATCCATATTCCATCCAATTTCCAATTTACTTCAAATCTTTGAAGTAATAATTGTTCTAATGAGATTTTAATTGCAGATTTGAAGAATTACAAGCCAAATTGGGTAGAAGTGCATCAAAAAGAGAATTCCACGCCAAGTGCCAAACTCGTCCAAGATCAGATTTTTAAGTGGTAATTGGTTTCAAATTTCACATCTTTTTATCTTTTGGTGCAATTACTTTGTGTAGTTGAATTGGGTTAGGAAGAATCAAAGTATGGGGGAGCCTTTGTTGTGTTGAAGGGTATTGACTTTGCAGTGTTTGTGGTGTGGTGTTTAGTTGCATTTAAGCGCGATATTTGAGAATAATTTAGCAAGATAATGGCTTCGAGAAAGAGGTCAAAGCAGGCAGATGTTTCACAAAAGCAAAAGCAGGCAGAGGCCACCACTTCTGAGCCAGGGTATGACGAACAGAAGTTTGTCAATGCCACAGTTGCTGAGTTATATCCCACTTATCATAAGAAACCCCTTAGTCGTGAAAGGGGCATGAGCATGGAAAAAATTGAGTGTCCGGTCATTAGGACAGCACGGCGACGAGGGTGGTTTCAATTTGTATAGACGCCTATTGATGCTGTGGTCCCACTGGTGAAGGAATTTTACACAAATCTTTGAGTTATTAAACCAGGGCACCAAGCAATTGTTTATGTTCGAGGGAAGGATGTGTTGGTAGATCGAGCCTCAATTAATAATATTCATCGGATGCCTTTCATACACAAATGTGCGTACCAATCTTTCCGCAAGAATTTGATAAATTATGATGAGGTACTCACAGTCATTGGCATGCTGGGAGTAGATTGGCAGCGGAACGACAAGGGAGAGCCACAAGTGGTTCTCAAGAAGCATTTGACACCAGAGGCCCCAAGCATGGTTCTCATTTGTCGCCTCACGGGTCATGCCTTCAACCCACACTTCTGAGGTGACGAAGGACAGAGCAGCCCTGGTTTTTGCCATTCTCACAGGGCAGGAGGTGGATTTGGGTGAGATCATTAGTGATCACATCCATGAGATCGGTAGCAGCCCACCTACCTCCGCACTACCGTTTCCATCTACCATCACGGCTTTATGCAAGCGATGCGGAGTGCAATGGGGAGAGGACGAGGAGCTACTCCCACCAAAGACCCCAATTGTTGTTGACGGTCCACCACCACCTACAGGCCAAAGAAGGGCTGCCCCACGACCCTCGGACACTACACAGGCTGGAGCATCATCATCCTCTGCTGCAGAGCGTACACGTGTTACATTGGACTCTCTTCACAGGGATCTCCAAGATATTCGCCTGGAGCAGCAGAGTATCCACAGCATGCAGCGGGACATACATAGCATGCAGAGAGCATTGCAGATGGACCATGAGCAGGTAGCTCAGCGTCAGATGGAGTTCATGCACTACCAGAGTGCATGGAACACTGCCATGGCCCAGGGCTTCCCAGGTTTCCAGTTCCCGCCAGAGCCACACTTTGCACCATATCAGCCGCATGCACCTCCACCTTCTGAATACCCACCATTTCGGCCATATCAGGGCGAGGAGCATCACTACCCAGTTCCTCCTCCGGAGCATGATGATGACGATGATCAGTGACGATCGTCGTCATGGTATGTGTTTTGTCTTTGCGCTTATTTGTCTTGTACATTGAGGGCAATGCACATATTAAGTTTGGGGGGATTTTGAGTATTTGTATATATCTTGTTTTTTGCACATTCTGCTACTTGTCTTGTTTCTACTTGCATGACTGCACGATTTTGTGACTGATTCATCCTTGAGCATTACCAACAAAAAAATTTTTATTGATTGAGTTATTCTTGTGAAATGAGGAATTAGATTTGCAACGGTAATACATGATGAAATTAATCCTCAGCTAGATAGGAGTCATGAAAATGTTTAACTTGTTTGCTTATATCCTTTGTTAAGCATATGTCAAAATTGAGGAATAGTTCGAGCACGTTTTGAGTCATGATTGAGTGAAGTATGTATTGATTAAAGTGACAACTTGTGTTAGCGATGATTAGTCTTGAGCATCTTAGATAACGCTACAATTTATTTGAAAGCACTTTGAGACAAAATTTATAATTAGGAACTTGACTTGGAGATGATTTAGGCGATCTTTGGACCGTTTGTGCCTTTCAAGCCTACCTTTCGTAAATCATTCCTTAGTGTCCCCTTTTGAGCCTTATTGAAAAAGAATGGCATATGCATTGCATATGATTAGACCCCCATTCGACATTCTTGGCAAACTCATTATACCCACCTTGGTTTGAGCCTAAAAGAACATTTTTATCCATCCCTAAGGGAGTATAATGAATCTCATTCATTGAACTGAATTGTTTTATGTAAATGAGTTCATTGTGAAAAATAAAATGAACAAAAGAATGAGCAAAAAGAAAAGATGTAGAGAAAAGCCTTGAAAAGAAAAATTCAAATAAGACCCAAAGTGGCCAAGGCTAGAAAAAGTTGAAGAGAAGCTCAATAGTGTGCGGAAAAAAATTGTTGAACTGATTTTATACTCTCTTCTTTGAATTCATCCTACCTTTCTTTGAAGCCGACACCAAAAGCCTAACGTTATAAGCTTTTAAAGACCTTTTGATCCAAGTCTAGGGAATAATTACATTAGTGGAGAAGTGCTGGATAGTATATTTGTAGAGTAATTCGAAGTATTCTTGGCTTTGAGATTTTATGGCACATTTTGATCTTAAAGACATGTACATTATTCATGTTTGACAATAGCACAGACGCACGTTCCAATGTTGCGATGTATTGTTTAACTTAGGAGAAATTGCTTCTTGTTGAATTTTGAATGACACTTATCGATGTGTAAGTAGGATTTCTGAGTTTTTACGTATGTTGTAAAGATGATTCATGCATAGTATTAAGTTTAACTCTTCTTTTTGAGCTTATTGCTTGCTCGAGGACGATCAAGTCTAAGTTTGGGGGAGTTGATAGGCTTAGATTTTAAGTGTTTTTAGCTGTAATTTCTTCCCATTTTTCGTACTTTTTCCTGGATGATATTATGCTTTTTGGTGTTTATTTGTTTGTTTCAGGAAATTAGGTCGGAAGTGGAAGAAATGAGCTAAAATGAAGAAAATGGGCGAAATCGAGGCGAAAAAGAGATCAAATGAAGAAAATGGAATTTTCAAGGCTTCGATCGATCGAGATTAATTCTCGATCGATCGAGCTAGGCAGTGTGTTGAGCATCAAATTATTCAAAGCACCGATCGATCGAGATTTTGTCTCGATCGATCGATCCAAGCAGAAAACTTCAGCAACTATTTTCGATCGATCGGAAGGAAAATCTCGATCGATCGAGCGAGGCAGTGAGTTTCAAAGGCTGACGTGAACAGTGCACCGATCGATCGGACATAATTCTCGATCGATCGACACGTGATTTCTGAAAGATTTTATTTTCCATGTTTATCGTGATCTTCGGGGGTTTTAAGGGGGATTTGATTCATTCCCTCCGATATCTCATATCAGACCATATTTCGAAGGAAAAGAGGAACCCTAGCCGCCGCCTAGCCGCCGCCAAGGAGAGCCATCTTCTCCGTTCTTCGTCCGAGCTTAAGCCAACAGATTCCGAAGTGCAAGGAAGAGCAAGAGAAGAAATCACGGTGCAACGCACGGATTCATCCGCCGTTTATCGTATTTCTAAACTTTGATTTCTTTGATTTTCATTTCATTTGATGTTTTTGAGGTCGAGAGACAATTAAACTTCTTATGTATTTGATTTGAATTAAATCTAGTTTATTTTATTGAGATTTAGTATCATTGTGTTGGATTTATTGATTCAATTGTGTTTGAGTGTATTGATTCCTATTGTTCATGAATTAATTGCTTGTTAAGATCAAAGCCTAGCTAACTTTGATTGATTCTGAGAGTTATAACCGATATCGAGAGATAACGTTATAGCACGCTCTATTAATTCATGAAGTATGTTCAAGATTGAGATCGAGAGATGAAATCACATACGTGAGAACTTTGAATCGAGAGATTTAGAGTAACGAGGTTTTGACGATTTATGCAATATTGAATTAGTAAATAGGTACACGAGAGTGACTTGTTCTAGTTTGATATTAGTTTCTTTATAGCTCGAGAGAGTGTATTGAATAACAGCGAAAACCTTTCACCTTTAGAATCAACTGGTTGATAATTTGCTTATTCAGATGAATCATTAAAGATAACACAGTTGAACGAAGAGCTTGATAAATTTCTTGAGCGAATTACCTTTGCATATCCGGAACCATTCATTTTATTGTTTCTTGTTTAATTTTCGTTCCTTAGTTTAAATTTGCATTAGTTAATCACCTTCCTTAATCGTAGGCTAAATATAATTTTGCTAGTCTTATTTGGTATTTATACATTAGTCCCTGTGGATTCGACAACCTTTACTTACATTTCACTATACTAAAACTTGACAACCGTGCACTTGCGGTAGAATAACTTCACACTACACTTTGAAATAATTTTCTGTTTAAAATAAAAGCGGTCAATTAGCTTTCCAAATTCATATTGTCTTCTTTCCTATTTTGTTAAGCAACGGCTCTTTAACTCTGACGGTAATGGTGGCGGAGATATAGCAGGGTGCGCCGCTCTGTTGTACCTTTGTCAGAGAATGTTGTACTTATTTTGTCTCGTTGCTTAGTGCTCTTACTGGAAGTTTAGACTTCTGCTGGTTTTCTTTGTTCAATTGGTCGTTCATCCTCTTGTGACCAGTTGATGTCTTTGTTCAGTGTGGACTATCCGGTTGATGGTTGTCCAGTAGATGTTCATCCAGTTTATGTTTATCCGGTTGATGTCTGTATCCAGTTGATGTCCGTCCGGTTGATGTCTTTTCAGTTGGTAGCCATTCAGTTGATGTCCGTCCGGTTGATGTCTGTATCCAGTTGATGTCCGTCCGGTTGATGTCTTTTCAGTTGGTAGCCATTCAGTTGATGTCCGTCCGGTTGATGTCTATCCGGTTGGTGGTCATCCAGTTGATGTATGTCCGGTTGATGTCTATACAGTTGGTAGCCATCCAGTTGATGTCTATCCGGTTGGTGGCCATCCAGTTGATGTCTGTCCGGTTGATGTCTATCCAGTAGTTGTCTTCACCCGGTAGATGTCTTCATCCAGTAGGTGTCTTCACCCGGTAGATATCTTCATCCAGTTGGTCTTTATCACCCGGTTGGTCTTTAAACATCCGGTAGGTGTTTGTAATCACCAAAACTTAGAAATCGTTTCCCAACAATCGCCAATTACTGCCGATCGATCGCCAGGACTCGAAAAATTCGGGATTTTGTTTCCATCTTGGTTATTTGGTGTCCAAACTTGGTGAAACGCTTCCTACCATAAATATGGATTATCATGGACGTTTTTGGGACTTTTTGGCTCATAATGGACCTACAATAGACAGCCTCCATCACTCATCATCCGTGCTCCAACCATCTATACACCATAACCATTGAAGAGAAGACGCATCGGAAGAGACGGGAAGACGGAGCAACGCAAGGAGTCAACGCCTATCATTATTTCTGTATTTCTAACTCTAGTTCTATATTTTCATTAGATTTTAATGTTTAGAATGTTGCAAAACAAGTTTATGCATTATTATTTGATGGAGATTGTTGGCTAGGTTTGTTATCAAGACTTAGGGGATCCTTTGTATGAACCCATGATTTAAATTGAATGTTTTGATTGATTCTTATTTATCTAAGTGCATAGATCATTGTTCTTCATGATTTTAAGGGTTTGGCCATCCTTGAATGATAATAAATTACAATTGAGATCGAGAGATAAAATTGGAATTCGATATAGTCATTTATGCCGTGGATTTCAGACTGATATCGAGAGATAAAGTCAAATACATGTGTGATAGCTATAGATTTACCAAAATCGAAGGCTAGAAGTTTTCATAGATCAACTTACAATATTAATTGTTCAATAATGATACAAGAGTGGCTTATTGTTACGTTAGTATTAGATTTGTTATAGCCGGACCAAGGTATAACAAGTGAATTAGGAAAACTCGTCACCTTGGATTGTTTGAATTAATTCTTAACTAACAGGCGAATTGTGGGGGATTACATAGGTGAACCGAAAGTCTTGATAATTGTTTCTATTGATTTTATTCTCATTCTCTATTGATTGTTTGGGTTTATTATTGAATTAATTAGTTACTTTAGTTATTTAATCACAACCAATTTCGTAGGCTAAATATAGTTAAACTAGTGGAGTTTGGTACTTATTTCATAGTCCTCGTGGGTTCGACACTCATGCTTATATTATCATTATACTAAAACTTGACACCGTGCACTTGCGGTATAGAATCGCTACACTGAAAAATATTGTTTAAAATAATAGCGATCAGTATTATGGAAAGACTGGCGGTTGAAGAAACTGGATGTGAGAAAATCCTTGGGCAAGAGCCGACGTCCAGTCAAAGTGGAAGCACATGAACTCCCTCTACTCAAGACGCATCTCTGCTACCTCAAGTCTCAATGAAGCAAGTTCCTCAGCAGTAGAGATGGGAGTATTTGATGATGTGGCAGACCTAGGTAAGGCACGACTGCTAGATGGTCTGGTGGGTGCTCTCCTCGGGGCTAGTGGTGGATTGGGGACCACAATGGGTGCCATTAGCAGTAGTAGCTCCACCGCAGCATCCTAGATGACGCCTCATTTATTGCAAAGCACTGTGATAATGGATGGGCATGGTAGGCTAGATGAGGGAGGGCCGCTCACAAAATTCAGGATCTTCCGCTCCACAAGTCATCCTAGATCGACTGACTTGCCAGTAATAATGGTAAAAACCAATGCAGCTCGTTCTTTGGTGACCTCTGATTTGTGGGTGGAGGGCATGCCCCTTGCAGCCATAAGAGAGTAGCAGGCCTTTGCATCCTCCTTCAACTCAGATTTTAGGACCAGGTGTGGCTCGCCCTTGAAGTTCATCCTCCAAACAGTGCCTTCGACGCAGATGGTGGTGAGTACTTCGGTGCAGTCGAGGTGCTCATTTAGGTACTTTCCCTTCTTGTCTGTGCTTTCGACGTTTGTCAGGTAGACTCTCCTTTGTTTATTTACCATTTAAGGTAATCTTCAGTCCTTGGTCTTTTTCAGTATTAAATACATCATTAAATGCTTCAATAAATAGCCGTTGATTATTCGGACTGAAGAACGAAGCTTAATAAACTTCGACTGCTCTGATCTGATCTTCATCTAGCTGGTCTAGTCTGATCTTGTTGTTTGATCTAGATCTGCTTCGATCTGGTCAGACTGGTTTACATCGATCCATTCTGTTTCGAGATAGACTTTATCGGTCTGATCTGTTTTGTCATGTCTCGACCGGTCTGGTCTGTTTTGTCATCTTTAAAATCCAGAAATAACAAATTCTCCCTTTTTGATGATGACAAAACCGAGCTTCTAAATCTTCTTATAGAGTCCTTCTTCTTTGTAGAATATTCTTTCAGATCGATTAAGTCTTCTTGTTCAAAATAAATGAACACAGAAATTTTGAAGTTCAGATCGATTTAGTCTTTTTGTTCAAAATAAATGAACTATTCAAAATAAATGAATAAGACTACGAGATTCGATTGAAAGAATAGATTTTATTAACATGTCTGATGAATTCATTTACATGTTACAATTCAGACAGTTATCTCAGACATGTTATCTATTTCTTCGCTGACTGCTGTGCTGGCTTGAATTTCTTCTTCTTTTTCCCCTTTTTGTCAGCAGCAATCTCCTAAAGGAAATCTACGATCTGCGTAAGCTGAGCGCAAATAGCATCCAGGCGATTGTCTTGAGCTAGGAGGGATTTTGCAACTGAGGCTTTTACTTCAGTGGCCAGCTCGATCTGTTCTTTTCTCAGGCTGTTCTTATATGATGCTTGCTGAGAGAACAGATCATCCAGTCCACGCTGAATACCATTGATGCTTGCCGTCATCTTGTCTCTGAAAGATTCAAAGTCCAAATGTGTAGTCCGCTGGTTTTGATGAACTTCTCTTACTCGTTGAGAGAGAAAGAGACATTTTTCAGATAATTCGTTAAGGGACTTGACTATTGACGGAGCATCATCAAGGTGATCTGTGGAGTGATCAGCAGGGGATGCAGTCAGATCAATTTCTGCCTCAACCGGTACGATGGTAGAATCAGCAGATTGGCGTATATCGGACCGGATCAATTTGACCAAATCCGTAGAAAACTCTTGCACAAAAGCCAAATCTGCAGCAGACCGATCTGGAGGAGTGATAGGTCTAGTAGGCTCCTCAACCTATATAGCTGCAACTATTGTTGACACAACTAGATCCGGATCGACAAAGTCTAGTGGGACAACTGTCGGAGGTGCATCTAGCGTGCTGGTCTGAATATTTGAGACCGAGGATGCAAACGGAATGGAAGTTGTTGGAGATTCCAGCAAGATGTCCATTGCCTCAGTCTCTGCAGCTGATGGAGCATTGGTCAGTGGCTGCTCCGCTGTCTTAAGAATAGGTGGCTCAGAGCTTGGCTCTGCCACAGTATTGCTTGCAGTTGGATGATCTGGACTGGGAACTGGAGTTGATATGTTGAGCCTCTGACGATGCATGCGAACAGCCATGTGGAGAGTGAGAATGTCCATCTCCAGTTGAGCTATGACCGCACCGTCATCCTTGGCAGTCGGGCTGCAGGCATCAAAGTTCGTCTTCTTGGCTTGGATAAGCAAATTTTCCAGCCTCGGTCTGTGATTAGCCCTGAATAACACCTTGCAATGTACCGCAATCCGCACATCATTGGTTTTTGTCCCTTTCAGGACTTCTTGTTCCATTTTATGTAGCCGCTTGAGCTTGCCGAAGAACACACTAAAGTGGTTGACCGGTCTCTATTCGACCCATTCATTTACGACTGTTAGCTCCTGCACTTTGTCTTCTATATCTTCCATGGCAATGTCAATTGCTGTTTGAGCGGCAGACTTAGGCTTGGAAGAGACAGGCTCAGTCATGACAGCTTTGCCCTTTCCAACATCAGACGAGGGCTTGATCCCTGATTGGGTGTAGTCACCCAGTTCTTTAATAACGATTCCCTTGACAGCATGGATGTTGGATGGACTCGGATGGTAACTTTGGGTACAGTGGGTGGAGCTTTGGATGGTTGAGTTTTGGATGGTTGCAGTGGAGCTTGGGTTTTTGGGGGTGGAGCTTGGGATACAATGGTGGCTTTTGTTGAAGGTAAGATGTATATGGGTTTAGGGTTTAAGGTTGACAATGGCTTGGTGACTTGGGTTCTTGGTTTCTTTGGGAGAGGTTTGGCTGGGGATGAAGTAGTGGAGGCAGACTAGGTTTCATCCGAGTCAGTCTGGACTGTCAGTTTGCGCTTGACCCTAGTCTTCCTTCCAGCAGCCTGATCCTTTCCAATTTTTGTCTTCACAACCAACTGATCAGAAGGAGTGGGGGGAGCACTCTTTGACTTAAGTAAAGTCAATCCCTTGGGGTTAAGGATTTTGAAGGGATTGAGTGATGATGGCTTCCGCAGCTCGATGTTCATCGACTCCAACAGCCTGCTGAGTGGAACAGCGAAGCAGACAACCTGTTTTGCTGTAATAACTGTCTCCAGCAGAACTCCAAAAAGAATAGCGGACCAGTTCACCTTCAGTCCGGAATGGATAGCAGCAATTGCTCTGAACTTTTCAGACGTTACTGCATCAAAGCTTCCAGCCTTGCCTAGCAGTGGCTTGCCCACGATATCACACAGAATCTGAAAGTGGAACAGCATCTCTTTCTTTTTGAATGAAGGCTGCAGATTCTGTCCAAAAATTGATACGCGGCCCTGAAAGTTTTCAAGGGTGGCCTGAGATATGTGACCAAAGTCGGACATTCCGGTGGTAGGAAGTCCAAAGGTCTTTGACAGTGTCATCTGAGAGATGTCGATGGATTTTCCTTTGACGGAAGTAGAGATGAACGTCTTGTGGGAAACGGCGTTGGCGAACAGCTCTCTAATCTCCGATTCCTAAATCATCGAACCACATTGCAGAAATTTCCTTAATCCTGAAGATTCCAAGGATTTGAATATGGACACCATCTCTGGATCTTCGGCCCTGTAAATCGCATCAAACTCAACAGACAAAGAGTTGTGAGTGATAGTTGCCATTTGAGTGAGTTTTATGCAAGTAGGAAATATAGAAAGATTTGAAGATAGATAAACAGACCGCAGTAATTTGTAAAGAGTGAAGTCTAAATGAAATGTACAGTCTGCTAAATAGGAGATATTAGACATGTGTTTGTATCTCGATGACTGATATTTAAAAATTCAAATTTTAACGGTCCAGATGAGAGAATAGTAAGGCGGTTAAATTTCGATCAGTCCGGGCTGTTAAAATATTACTATGTTAAAGACTGATAGTGTATTAAAACAGATCATAGGATAATATCAGATCGATAGAGATTGGTCTGAAAGTCCAGACCGGTCTGTATCTTTCTGACCATTGTATTATCGATCTGTGCTAACACTAATTCATCAAAAACAAAATTAAGCAAACGTCAAACACATTAAGATAATTTTATTAAACCAAGAATTTGACAAAAATAATTAAACTTAGCCTCAGGGAGTGGTTTAGTGAAGATGTCTGCAGCTTGCTGGTCTGTTGAAATATATTCGATCCGAATCTCCTTTTTGACAACATGATCTCGAATAAAATGATGTCTGATATCAATATGCTTCGTTCTAGAGTGCAAGACTGGATTATACGTTATAGCAATTGCACTTGTGTTGTCGCAGAAGATCGGAGACTCAGCAGCTTGAATGCCATAATCTCTGAGCTGATGTTGAACCCAGAGCAACTGAGCGCAACAGCTTCCAGCGGCGAGATATTCCGCCTCAGCTGTAGATGTGTGATAAGTGTATTTTATACACTTATATTTCTTCTTGTTTTGCATGGTTTAGTGTTAGTTTTCGATCAGAATTACGCTTTTGGTTTTGTTATGTGTTGTTTTGCAGGAATCCAGGTAATTACATGTTTTGTGGACTAAAAGGGTGCAAATGACGGAAGGAACGGATGAATTGAAGTAAAAAAATCAACACTTTGAATCAAAGCAACAGGCGTAATTACGCCTGTCTTGAGGCGTAACTACGCCTAAGCTACGGCATTTGAGCTTTTAAAAGAATTTCTTGAGGCGTAACTACGCCTGATGTGAGGCGTAACTACGCCTGTCTCACGGCAATTGTGATTTTGAAGAATTTTAAGTGGCGTAATTACGCCACTTTTGAGGCGTAACTACGCCAGTCACGCGGGAAGCCTGACTTTGGGACACGTCGACAGGCGTAACTACGCCACTTCGGAGGCGTAATTACGCCTGATGAATTTTGGCAATTTTGGAGACTTTCCTTAGTTGATTGCACGGGACTTTTAAAGGGTTTAGAGGAGGATTTTCGAAGATTATTCAGACTTAGACATATTTTGGGAGTGAAAGAGGCTAGGGTTGAAGAACGGAGAAGAATAACGACGACGGCTCGGAGCAAAAAGTAGAGAATTCATCACGAGACGGCGGCGTTCATCGGAGATCGAAGAATAGCGTCCAATTCGTTTTGTATCTCTAAACTTTTATCAATTTTTATGGGTTATTTAAACATGTCTATGTGTTTAAATACTTCTAGCATGAGCTAATTTTATTTTCTAGGAGACGATGTAGCTTGTTTTGAAACTACGCTTATTATGAATTGATTGAAGTTTATTTGGATTTCCGTATGGTTTATTTATGTTTTCCTGTTCTTAATGCTTTTAATCTACTGGCCATGGATTGAATGATTCCATATTTGTGATCTATCACTCGGGAGAGGGGGTTATGAATAGGAAAGAAGGAATTCGTATCGTGGCAGTTATATTGTTCGGAAGGCCTATAACTCCATAGAAGTCGTCATAGGAATTACTGCGCTTTTACAATTGTTTGATAATTAATCTTAGATAGGGATATCAAGATTAATGTTAGATAATTACTTCTGCTTAACACCCGGGAGGGGGAGTAGAAACAAATAAGAATTCTCGGCTAGTAAACTAGGAAATCCATAAAATGGAAATCGAGGAATGATAAGTGTAGTGGATGAACAAGTGAAATCGTACGCCTAGATTCGTCTCCAACTGATTTCTTTTTCAACTCAATATTTGATCATCGTTAGTTAATTAATTTTTATTCTTCGCATAACACTCAACTATTCGATTCTCTAAATAAAGCAAAGATTATTTTAATTCAGTACTTAGATTTAACTATTTAATCAATCTCTGTGGGTTCGACATCTTTCTATATTAAAACTTGACTACCGTGCGCTTGCGGTAAGGGATTTTTTGCAACAAGTTTTTGGCGCCGTTGCCGGGGATTGATTTATTTAGTACAATCTGATACTGTACCAATTAATCTTGGTTTTAATTTAGAGCTTTTATTCATTTTATTTTGGAGTGAATTTTGTCTTTTCTGAATTTTTTGCAGTGCATGCGAAAGTACACTACTCCTGAATCGTTACTGTTTGATCCTGAGATCGAGAGAACTGCAAGAAGACTGAGAAAAACGAGAAGGGAGGAATTGATAGAAATGGCTGCAAATAGAGACAACAACGAACCACCTCCACAACTTGTTGAACCTCAAAGGGCGATCAGAGATTATTTCAAACCTTTGGTCAACAACAATTACTCTGGGATAGCTCGCCAGACTATCAATGCCAACAACTTTGAACTTAAGCCGGCATTGATAAGTATGGTGCAACAGAATCAGTTTGGTGGATCCCCTGTTGAAGACCCCAACTTGCATTTGAGGATATTTTTGGAGATAGCTGATATTGTGAAGATGAATGGTGTTCTAGAAGATACTGTGAGACTGCGATTGTTCCCTTTCTCTCTTAGGGACCATGCAAGGAGCTGGCAACAATCTCTTCCAAACAATGGTATTAACACATGGGCGGAAATGGCATCGAAATTTCTCTCGAAGTTTTTCCCACCAGCTAAGTCAGCTCAACTGAGAACTGAAATCAGTACGTTCAGACAAATTGATTCTGAACAACTATACGAGGCATGGGAGCGATTCAAGGATTTATTGAGGAGGTGCCCACAACATAACTATGAAAGCTGGGTGCAGATTCAGTTATTTTACAATGGGTTGAATGGACCAACTAGGATCATTGTGGATGCTGCAGCAGGAGGAACACTATTTTCTAAGACTGCAGATGCTGCCTTTGAATTACTTGAGGAGATGTCGGCTAACAGCTTCCAGTGGCCCAGTGAGCGAGCCATGGCAAGGAAACCCATAGGTATGTATGAGGTTGATCATTTTAGTACTCTTACAGCACAACTGTCTGCACTAACCACGCAGGTAGCAGCTCTGACCAAGCAAGGAGCACCACCTACTATTGAATTAGCCGCCGCTGCAGCTGGAATGGAGTTGTCAAGGGAAGCAGAGCAAGAGCACGTTCAGTTCATAAACAATCGGTATCCCAACAATAATAACTACCGAAGCAATCCGTATCAACAAGGGTTCCACAACAATGATAGACTCTCATATGCCAACAATAATAGTGCTCTGAATCCACCACCTGGATATGCTCCACAAAAGAATGAAGGTAAACCGTCATTTGAAGATTTGGTGAATACTTTTGTTCAAAGTTCGAAATTGAGGCTTGAGAAGAATGAGTCGAGGCTTGATACGATTGAGGGTCACATGAACAACATGGGTGCTACAATGAAATCTCTTGAGGTGCAAATTGGGCAGCTTGCTAATGCCATGAACAACCAACAAAGAGGATCATTTCCTAGCAACACCGAAGTGAACCCAAGGGAGCAGTGCAAGGCCGTGTCATTGAGAAGTGGTAAAGAACTTGGGGATGTAGAACCAGTACATGTTGATGAGCCATCTGTTGAGGAAACTCAAATTCAGGTTGAAACCCCTAAAGAAGTTGAAAAGGAGAAGCAAGCCACATTACCGGAAAAGCTTCCTATGTACAAGCCTACACTTCCATATCCTCAACGTTTCAGGAAAAAGGCTATAGATGACCAGTTTGCCAAATTCTTGGAGATTTTCAAGAAAATCCACATAAATATTCCTTTTGCCGAGGCGTTGCAACAAATGCCTAATTATACAAAGTTTATGAAGGATATAATGGCAAGAAAGAGGAAGCTTGAGGAATTTGAAACCGTGAATCTCACAGAAGAATGCAGTGCAATCCTTCAAAAGAAGCTACCACAAAAATTGAAGGATCCAGGGAGTTTTACTATTCCTTGTATTATTGGTAGTTCTACATTTAATAGGGCGTTATGTGATTTAGGTGCAAGTATTAATTTAATGCCTTTATCTGTTTTCAGGAGTTTAGGGCTTGGTGAAGTGAAGCCTACTACAATCACATTGCAATTGGCGGATAGGTCTCTCACATATCCTAGAGGGATAATTGAAGATGTGCTTGTGAAAGTGGACAAATTTATTTTCCCTGCAGATTTTGTGGTTCTAGACATGGAGGAAGATGGAGATGTTCCATTAATTTTGGGGAGACCATTCTTACCAACAGGCAGGGCACTTATAGATGTCCAAAGAGGAGAATTATCCTTGAGAGTTGGAGGAGAAGAAGTCATGTTCAATATTTACAAAGCTCTCAAGGGACCTGACGAGGTAAGTACTTGCAAGTTTTTGGATGTAATTGACTCATGTGTGCATAACTTTGAAGTAGGAGCAATACCGGAGGATCCATTGGAGAATTGCATGGTCAACTCTATTATGAAAGTGGATGCAACTGAACCTGATCTTGCTGAGCAAGTGGAAGCACTTAAGAGCCTACCTAAGGAGAGCAACACTGCTGGAAAAGAGGAAGATGTACGAGATACATCAGTCACAGAAGATACGAAGGCGAGCTCGGAACTGAAAGAACTACCGGCCCACCTTACTTATGCATTCTTGGGTGAGAATTCGACATACCCGGTAATTATATCTTCATCTCTTTGTTCTTTAGAGAAGGATAAATTATTACGTGTATTGAGGACTTATAAATCTGCTTTGGGTTGGTCGATTTCTGATATCAAGGGGATTAGCCCGTCTTTGTGCATGCATAAAATACTTATGGAGGATTCCTTCATTCCTTCCATTGATCATCAAAGGCGGTTAAATCCAGCAATGAAGTAGGTAGTAAAAGCAGAAGTGCTTAAATTGTTAAATGCTGGGATTATTTATGCTATTTCAGATAGTGCATGGGTTTCCCCAGTACAGGTTGTGCCAAAGAAAGGAGGGATGACAGTGGTAAGAAATGAAAATAATGAGTTGATCTCAACTCGAACTGTGACGGGGTGGCGAGTTTGCATTGACTATAGGAAACTCAACAAGGCACAAGGAAGGACCACTTCCCTCTTCCATTTATTGATCAGATGCTTGACAGGTTAGCCGGTTATTGTTATTACTGTTTCTTAGATGGCTATTCAGGATATAATCAAATTGCCATAGACCCCGAGGATCAAGAGAAGACAACGTTTACCTGTCCATATGGCACCTTTGCGTTTAGAAGAATGCCTTTTGGTTTGTGCAACGCACCTGCTACTTTTCAACGGTGCATGATGGCGAAATTTTCAGATATGGTGGAGGAGATCCTTGAAGTCTTCATGGACGACTTTTCGGTATTTGGTTCCTCTTTTGATCATTGTTTGCATAACCTATCTCTTGTGTTACAGCGCTGCCAAGAAAAGAACCTCGTGTTAAATTGGGAGAAATGTCACTTTATGGTGCAAGAGGGTATTGTCCTTGGCCATAAGGTGTCATCTCAAGGACTTGAAGTGGATAGAGCAAAAGTGGTTGCAATTGAGAAGCTTCCACCTCCGAACAATGAGAAGGCTATTAGGAGCTTCCTTGGACATGCCGGGTTTTATCGCCGTTTTATTAAAGATTTTTCTAAAATTGCTAAGCCCTTGTGTAATTTGTTAGAAAAGGACTCACCTTTTGTCTTTGATGATGTGTGTTTGCAGGCATTTAACAGGCTAAAGAAAGCACTTATATCTGCACCAATCATCATAGTGCCGGATTGGAAGGAGCCATTTGTTTTAATGTGTGATGCCAGCGACTATGCTGTGGGAGCAGTTTTGGGGCAAAAGAGAGACAAGATTTTTAGGGCGATCTACTATGCAAGTAGAACTCTTGATGGAGCCCAACAGAATTACACGACCACCGAGAAAGAGATGCTAGCTGTAGTGTATGCATTCGACAAATTTAGAGCATATCTGATCGGGACAAAGGTCATAGTTTACACAGATCATGCAGCGATTCGTTATCTTTTTGCCAAGAAGGATGCGAAACCCCGGTTGATTAGATGGATCTTGTTGCTACAAGAGTTTGATTTCGAGATCTTGGATAAAAAGGGCAGTGAAAATCAAGTAGCAGATCACTTATCTCGTTTGGAGTTGGAGGATCGAATGGATCATGGAGTCATACAAGAGAACTTTCCTGATGAACATATCTTTGAGGTATGTACTAAAACTCCGTGGTTCGCTGATTTTGCTAATTATTTGTCGTGTGGTATATTGCCTCCAGACCTCACTTATCAGCAAAGGAAGAAGTTCTTTCATGATGTGAAGAATTATTACTGGGATGAACCGTATGTATTCAGACGCTGTGCAGATCAAATTGTCCGGAGATGCGTAACTGAGGAGGAATCAAGAGAGATTCTTGAAAAGTGTCACTCCAGACCTTATGGAGGACATTTTGGAGCAGCAAGGACAGCAGCAAAAGTGCTTCAATCGGGTTTCTATTGGCCAGAGCTACATCGAGACAGTTATACTTTGGTGAAGACGTGTGATCGTTTTCAGCGCATTGGTAATATTTCTAAACGCCATGAGATGCCGTTGACAAATATCTTGGAAGTAGAAATCTTCGATGTATGGGGTATTGATTTCATGGGCCCCTTCCCACCATCTTGTGGACAGTCCTATATTCTGCTAGCAGTGGACTATGTTTCTAAGTGGGTTGAAGCGATTGCCACATCGACTAATGACGCTCAGGTCGTGGTCAAGTTCGTGCAAAAGAACATCTTTACACGGTTTGGTACTCCGAGATCGATTGTCAGTGATGAAGGGTCTCACTTTTGTAACAAGATCTTCAGTGCTTTGATGACGAAATACACTGTGAGGCATAAGATTGCATTGGCTTATCATCCACAGACTAATGGCCAAGCCGAAATTTCTAACCGAGAAATTAAGCTAATTCTTGAAAAGACTGTCAGTATTAACCGGAAGGATTGGGCCCTGAAATTGGATGATGCATTATGGGCATACCGCACTGCATTCAAAACTCCCATAGGGATGTCCCCATATCGTCTAGTCTTTGGGAAAGCATGCCACTTACCGGTCGAGTTGGAACATCGGGCTTTCTGGGCCATCAAGAAGCTGAACTTTGATTTGAAGGCTGCTGGTGAGCAACGGTTGCTACAGCTCACTGAGATGGATGAGTTTCGTAATGAAGCGTACGAAAATGCTAAGATCTACAAGGAGCGAACAAAGAATTGGCATGACAAGCAAATCGTGAGAAGAGAGTTTATTCCTGGTCATAAAGTGCTACTATATAACTCTCGTCTCCGACTATTTCCAGGAAAGTTGAAGTCACGATGGTCTGGGCCGTTTACTATTGAGAAAGTGACCCCATATGGAGCAATTGAACTGAAATGCGATGACGGTCACACATTTCAAGCGAATGGGCAGCGATTGAAGCATTATTTTGGGGAAGAAGTAAGAGACGTGGACGAGGTTCACCTGAGCGAGCCTAAGTGAATGGATGGAAGACAGTCGGGCCGAGGACTATAAACTAAGCACTTTTCGGGAGGCAACCCGAATCCTGTATCCTTATTTTATTTTTATTTTATTAAAAAAAAAAAAAAAAAAAATTTTGAGATGCCGTAGGACAGGCGTAACTACGCCTCCTTCAAGGCGTAATTACGCCTGTCAATTTTCAGCAAATTTAAAATGCCGTAGCGTAGGCGTAACTACGCCTGTTTTCGGCGTAGTTACGCCTACCATTTTTTTTTTAAATTTTGAAATGCCGTAGGCGAGGCGTAATTACGCCTCTCCAGCGGCGTAATTACGCCTCGCGTTCTTTTTGCCCCTCCCCCTAAATTTTTCAATTTCGATTTTTTTTCTCCTCAATCTCTCTTAATTATGATATCCCACCTCTAAAGTCTATATTTTATCGATTAATTGCAGGTATTTGGAGTCGACTGGTGCAAGGAAGCAAGTTTAGGGGGTTGCAACAAAGTGGTCTAGCTTAGCCAACCAAATCGAAAGTTCTTCATCTAAGGATTGCCGTCGATTTTCCAGCCAGCACTTTTCCCACAACCGCCCCCGACGATATGGATGACGATGACCACTGACGGTCATCGATTAGGTATGTGCATCGTTCTATTTATTCCTTCATGTGTATGCATTGAGGACAATGCACATTTCTAAGTTTAGGGGGGTACTTTGAACTAGTCAAACTACGTGGATTTCTGTTGCTTTTGTGTGTTTGTTTTCCTTATTTTTATTGGTTTGTCTCGATTTAGAGTCTGTTGAGTTTTGAGTGTCATAAGTTGTATTACGAGTCAGTTGAGGCCAATGATGAAAAATTGAGTTGATTTGTGGAAAATTTTAAAATTTTCATGTTTTCATGTTGCTCTCGAGTTCTCACATATTCTTGCACTAGAACCCATGACCATTTGATTAATCAATGATGATTTGAACAAACACAAAAATGATATAGGCAATTCTTGATAATTTGGGCCTTGATTCTTTCATAGAAAATTGCCATAGTAGCCTCTTTGAGCTTAAATGTAAAAGAATGAGGATTGAATTGTCTGCAAGATCTTTTAGAATCTCATTCAAAATTTTCTCTGATATTACCACGGTTTTCAGATGCAACTGAGCACATTGGTCAAATCATGTAAGTTATTTGTGAATTGAGAGTAGTATAGAACTTACTATAGTAATCTTTGAGGCGAAATACAGACATATGTGGCTTAGGAATGATTTAGGCAATTTTTTTTATCGTTTGAGCCTTTGAAGCCACCAAATGACATCATTTTATCTTTAGTTACCCTTTTGAGCTTATTGAAAATCGAATGGCATGTGCTTAGGCACATAATAACCCCCATTCGGCATCATTTCAAAAATCCCACATTGACCACCTTGCTGAAGCTTATACACTATTGCCTACCCTCAAGGGAGTAAGCTTCTATTGCGCTTTAAAAGTTCAAATAACTCCTACGATCTTAATTGAAAATGAGAAGTGGAGTAACGAAAAAAAAAAAGAGAAAAATAATGAGGTGAATAATGATAAGGAGGATGAGAAAAGAGGATGAATTGAAATGAAAAAGAAAATTGATGAATCATCAATAGAAGGAGTCGAAAGCGGGATGAGAATGCGCAAATTGATTATAATTTCAACTTACTCTCTTGCTTTGAATACCTTTCCTTTTATTGAAGCCATGAGCCAAAGCCTAACGTTACAAGCTTATTAAGACCTATTGACCAAGCCACATTTGTCTAATATACTAGTGGAGAAGGTTATGAATAGTGAACCTATGACACTCGAGAAACACTTGTAATAAACATGGTTTTGACATTCACATATGAGCATCTCATTACCTAGTCTTGATGCATTGTTAGCATTCATCAAAATACACTGTGTTTTTGAACAATGCAATTTGAACCTATGCCTTGCAAAGTCCTATTGATTTGTGTGAGTTAAGATTGCTTCACTGATTACATGGAAATGGTAGCACACACACACGTGAGAATTCTTGAGAAAATGATATGCATGTCTGAATACTTCTGAGGCCTACACAATTGGAATGTTTTACAACTTTGTTTTGTGTGTCTTTTTGTGTCAGTTTAGTTTTGATTTGTTTTTGTTTTGTTTTTGTGTTGTTTTGCTCGGGACTAGCAAAAGTTTAAGTTTAGGGGGTTTGATAAGTGTATTTTATACACTTATATTTCTTCTTGTTTTGCATGGTTTAGTGTTAGTTTTCGATCAGAATTACGCTTTTGGTTTTGTTATGTGTTGTTTTGCAGGAATCCAGGTAATTACATGTTTTGTGGACTAAAAGGGTGCAAATGACGGAAGGAACGGATGAATTGAAGTAAAAAAATCAACACTTTGAATCAAAGCAACAGGCGTAATTACGCCTGTCTTGAGGCGTAACTACGCCTAAGCTACGGCATTTGAGCTTTTAAAAGAATTTCTTGAGGCGTAACTACGCCTGATGTGAGGCGTAACTACGCCTGTCTCACGGCAATTGTGATTTTGAAGAATTTTAAGTGGCGTAATTACGCCACTTTTGAGGCGTAACTACGCCAGTCACGCGGGAAGCCTGACTTTGGGACACGTCGACAGGCGTAACTACGCCACTTCGGAGGCGTAATTACGCCTGATGAATTTTGGCAATTTTGGAGACTTTCCTTAGTTGATTGCACGGGACTTTTAAAGGGTTTAGAGGAGGATTTTCGAAGATTATTCAGACTTAGACATATTTTGGGAGTGAAAGAGGCTAGGGTTGAAGAACGGAGAAGAATAACGACGACGGCTCGGAGCAAAAAGTAGAGAATTCATCACGAGACGGCGGCGTTCATCGGAGATCGAAGAATAGCGTCCAATTCGTTTTGTATCTCTAAACTTTTATCAATTTTTATGGGTTATTTAAACATGTCTATGTGTTTAAATACTTCTAGCATGAGCTAATTTTATTTTCTAGGAGACGATGTAGCTTGTTTTGAAACTACGCTTATTATGAATTGATTGAAGTTTATTTGCATTTCCGTATGGTTTATTTATGTTTTCCTGTTCTTAATGCTTTTAATCTACTGGCCATGGATTGAATGATTCCATATTTGTGATCTATCACTCGGGAGAGGGGGTTATGAATAGGAAAGAAGGAATTCGTATCGTGGCAGTTATATTGTTCGGAAGGCCTATAACTCCATAGAAGTCGTCATAGGAATTACTGCGCTTTTACAATTGTTTGATAATTAATCTTAGATAGGGATATCAAGATTAATATTAGATAATTACTTCTGCTTAACACCCGGGAGGGGGAGTAGAAACAAATAAGAATTCTCGGCTAGTAAACTAGGAAATCCATAAAATGGAAATCGAGGAATGATAAGTGTAGTGGATGAACAAGTGAAATCGTACTCCTAGATTCGTCTCCAACTGATTTCTTTTTCAACTCAATATTTGATCATCGTTAGTTAATTAATTTTTATTCTTCGCATAACACTCAACTATTCGATTCTCTAAATAAAGCAAAGATTATTTTAATTCAGTACTTAGATTTAACTATTTAATCAATCTCTGTGGGTTCGACATCTTTCTATATTAAAACTTGACTACCGTGCGCTTGCGGTAAGGGATTTTTCGCAACAATGTGGCAATTGATGTTTGCTTCTTGCTAAACCACGAGATCAATCTTTCACCTAGAAATTGACAAGTTCCATTGGTGCTCTTGCGATCGATCTTACACCCTGCATAGTCAGCGTCTGAATATCCAATTAAATTAAAATTTGGATCTTTGGGATACCAGAGACCAACATTCTGAGAACCTTTCAGGTATTTAAGAATACGCTTAGCAGCAATAAAGTGGGATTGCTCAGGATCAGATTGAAATCTGGCGCACATGCAGACTGAAAACATAATATCAGGCCGGATTGCTGTAAGATATAACAGCGATCTGATTAGACCTCGATACATTGTTACCTCAACTGCCGTTCCCCCTTCGTCTTTATCTAGCTTGATTGATGGACTCATTGAAGTTGAAGCAGTTGATGTGATGCCCGGGGATTAAGGGTGTTAATCCCGGTGTGGTATTAATCCTTGATGGATTTTTAATTGTGGTAATTAGGAATTAATTACGGTTTTGGGTCTTCCGAGGTTGTTAAATCGGGCAATTGGGATCGTTGGATCCAAAGGTTGAGATTGTATTCTCATTTTGGTGGAAAACCTATGAGTTGGGTTTTTGGTGGGACTTGGAGTCCGGGGTGCTTTATGTTGGGGCTGGTATGGGGATTTGATGTTGGAGAGAGAGTTTTTTTGAAAACAGATGATTTTTAATGAATCATGATGTATTTGTGAGGGTATTGTTATTTTGGAGCATTTTTGCTATATATACGAGATGGACTCGGGATTCCGTCATTTTTCCCGGAATCATCTCTCTCTCATCGCTCTCTTCCCTTTCTCTCTCCCCACTTTACCCCAAAACCCTTCCCCTCCTTTCCCCTTCAACAAAATCGTTGGGAACACGATTTAGGGGCCGGATTTCTTGAAGAAAAGCTGGTAATCTCATTCTCCCCTCTTTTAGCTTTGATTTGATTGTGTTTTTGATGGGTTTGGTTGAGTTTTGAATTTGGGTTGGTTTTGGGAGATTTTTTAAAAATCTTGGAATCTTATGGTTTTGTTTTAAAATGGGTTCTTAACCCTTGTTGGAGGTTCTATGGTGTTATTTTATTGTTGGTTTGGGTTGGAAGGAGTTGGGGTGTGATTTGTGGAGGTTTTAAGCTTTTGAAATGGTGAATTTCGTGTTGCAGGTCGTGGCGATCGATCGCCCACTGAAAGTAGGCTTTTCAGCATGGTAACGATCGATCGCTACTTTTGAGCGATCGATCGCCTCGCGCCAGTAAGGTCTGGCGATCGATCGCTATATCGAGCGATCGATCGCCAAGGGGCTAGCGATCGATCGCCCGGTATAGCGATCGATTGGTAGCGTTTATCGTGTACGCCCAAATTAACCCTTCTTCAGTTAATGACAAAAATATGTAGTAGTGGAAGTAGGGATCGATCTCACAGGGAATGTAAATTTATTTTGTGCCAAAAGTGAATAGTAACAAGGGGGTTTTAGGATGAATGCTTACTACTAAGCAAATTCTAAAATTAAACTAATTAACAAGATTACTAAGATGATTTAAACTTATGAGAGCGAAGCGATTCTTGGTTTCCAGGTAACCGTACTTTTGGAAAAAATTTTAGTCATCAAATCAAAACATTCGAATTCATTCAATTATCTATCGATTGGAAATTTAATTCCTACTCATCTTATTCGTAGTTAAAGAGAAAACAACATTCAATTCAACCCTTACCAAATCTCTAATCACCACTACAGCCGTTAATGATTAAATCAATGATAGTTTTCAAAACTAATGAGTTCGATAAATCTAATCAATGAAAACTACAGCCGTTAAAATTGATTACTCAACTGTTTCTCCTAAGAATTCAATAACACCTACAGCCGGTTAATTATTGATCTTAGTTGTTTCTTAACAAACTATCGATTATGCAAATGAATATTAGGTGATCGGTCTAATACACAAACACAACAATCATGGAATTCGAAATTTAAGAAACGAATTGAAATCGAAATATAATTCAACAATCAAACCAAATTTTCATAAAAGGTTCAATTCCAAAAGCAGGTATCCCTTCAACCAAGAATCGAAGAGTTTTAGCCTAGCATAATTAAATCTAAAAACAATAAAAATTCAATGGAAAACATTAAATAAATAAAGGAAAAGAAATTACTATTGTAAATCACGATTCCGGCTTGTCGATTCCGGTTCCGTTCTTCGTTGTTCTTGAAGAAAACTTGAAAACAAATTAATCTAAAATCTCCAAAAAATTCTGAAGTATCAAAAACTATCAAAACTTGCTGCTAATGACTGAATAATCCGAGTTATGGGGGTTGGTAATTGATAAAATAGGTTACAATCTTCTAAACATGGTAAAAGACCTAATTTCCTTATTTTCGGACTCTTCGGCGATCGATCGCCTTGAATGTGGCGATCGATCGCTGCATTATTTTTTTTCGGAAAATTCATTGAGGCGATCGATCGCTATAAAGTGGCGATCGATCCCGAGCTACAGTAGACTTTGGCGATCGATCGCCACTTCTTCGCGATCGATCGCTGACCCGTAATTTTTGATGCAAATGTTTCTGTCCATAGGCGATCGATTTCCTCTTCCGGGCGATCGATTGCCACCTCCAAAATTACGTTTTTGCCCTTTTCTTGATCAACTTTGAGTCCTTGTCATGTCCATGTCTCTCCTTGGTCTTTACACATCGTTTTTAGCTCGTTTTCTTCGATTGTGCCTAGAATTACACAAATATACGATTAGGTAGCATACGTATCAATTTATCCATCAAAACCTACCAAATCGTAGACAATTAAGCACTCAAGATGTGTCTATTTCTAGTCACATCAAACTCCCCCATACTTACTCTTTACTCGACCTCGAGTAAACAAACAAAACTACAATATTTTTGGTTGGCCCATAGATTCATAACAAAGCAACTTGTCCTCACTTTAATGCCTCAACAATTTTAACATGCATAATAATGAACGGCGGTGAAATGTTAAAAGTGGAACAAGTTCAATCCCTAAACATTTCGTACCCAACGAAGTAGTGAACGTGTGTGTGTGGTCATAAACAAGTGTTGTGTACAAATTATAGATCCAAAATATGCAAAGCCATAATAGTTCAAGTCATACACTAACACAAGTATAAGCTCACTTGCACACTCTTCTCCACTATCTTAGCTACTTTGCAAACACAAATCAAGTATGTCTTTATTAGCTTGTAGCTTGGCCTAGGTATTGGCTTATGAAAGAGAGGGTAAGGATATTCAAACAAGAAAGTATGATGAAATGCACACTAAAAGCTTCTCTTCTTGTATGAATTTTTCGACTTCGTTCTTTTTCACAAGGTTTATTTCAACACTTTTCTTCTTTTGTGCCTTGGCTCCCCTTGGAGTCATATTTTTATCTATTTTTTTTTCAAGGCAACCCTTTTTCTTTCATGCATTCCATTCTTTTGACAATTAAGCTCACAAATATACTTCAATGATTCCCAAGTGCATTCGAATGAAATACATCATACTCCCTTAAAAGGTATGGATTAAAATCACATTTACGCTTAAAGGGTAGGATGATAAGCTAGTCAAGAAATGTTGAATGGGAGTCTTTAGTATGCTTAGCATACTACCATTCTTTTACATTTAAGGATCAAAATAGGTACTAGAGAATGATTTTGTTTACATGGTAGGCTTGAAAGGCTCAAACGCATCAAAGATTGCCTATATCACTTCCATGTTCGCAAGTAGTCTAGACATACGCCTCAAAGAGCATGTAGTTAAGTTCTAGCATGTATTAGAGACTTCTTAAGACTATCACAAAGTTCACACAATCTTCACTAAGTTATGCACACTTCACAAGTCATGACAATAATGTGCTCAAAATATTCAACTTACTAAGTTAAAGTACACTTTGCATTAGAGTTCAAAGTGTTCCAAGGTTAACAATTCACCTATGTTCAAAAACATGCATGCCATTAATTAGGTTTCATCATAGGCTAGTGATTCTAAGCATGTGTTCATTACTGACTATGAGCTCAAAATTTTCAATTTTTCGATTTTTTTGTATTTTTGTAATAGAAAAGCAATAACACACTACTAATACTAATCCCTCCCCCATACTTAAATCTTACATTGTCCCCAATGTAAGGCAAAAGACAAGAGAAAAGAAAAGTTCAACTAAAAAGCAATAAAATAAAAGGGTAAAAGGGAAACTAACTCCCCTTGGGTTGCCTCCCAAGCAGCGCCTCTGTTTAACGTCGGTGGCCCGATGCTATCCTCTATCAAGGTGGTGGATGCAGTGTTGCTCTATCCTTCCTTAACCACCTCAATATCTTCTTCACTCCGCGGTATCTCGGCTTGTTGCTCTTTGAGTGGTCGTCCCCAGTCTTTGTTACTCCTCCAGCATTTGTTACTTGCTTTGGTCGATCCGGAGGTTCTTCTTTCCAATGGTACGATCCTGCAATTGAGAAATAAGAGGGTCAGCAGTATCGTGAGTAGACAGAGTAGCAATCATATGAACAGTATGCCCTAAGTTAGAATCCATACCTTTCTTGTCGTCAAGGCCATCAGTAGCCTTTTCCATCTCCCACAACTCATCATTATCAAAATCAGAATCATAGTCGTCATGTACATCAATAGCGTAACTAGAATGCTCAAGAGGTTTAATGGGTTCATACATGTTGAATTTTTCAATTTCACCATTAGACTCCATGGTTATCAAACCGCTATTCATATTGATTACTGAATTTGATGATTTCAAGAATGGTCTTCCTAAAATAATTAGACTAGAAGGATCACCATTTCTCATGTCTAAGACATAGAAATCGGCTGTGAAGACCAAATTCTTTACATGCACAACTACGTCCTCTATTATCCCCTTAGGTATGACCGTGGATTTATCAGCTAAGTGAATAACTGCTCTATTTCTTTTTAAAGGTCCCATTTTCAGTTGAGAGTACATTGAGTAAGGTATGACATTTATGGATGATCCTAAATCGAGCATAGCCTTCTCAATCCTAATACCTCTAATCTCACATGGGATAAAGAACATACCTGGATCCTTGCATTTAATGGGGATGCTCCTTTGGTTATCCGCCGAAACATTGTCATTGAGCTCGACCTTGGGCTGCCCCTTGTATTCCTTGCTTTGATCCTCTTTCATGGTTTCATGCAATGGGGCTTGCTCTTTGCAACGTGGACTCATCTCGTAGAGCCCTTTGAGTCCGGCACCTTTCCTATTGTCCTTCAATGCTTGGGGGAAAGGGGGTGGTTCTTTATATTCAGAAAGTGTGGGGTACTTACCTCGTGGTTCCTCCCCTTGCATTGGCTCTTCAACATCTGTCTCTGTCTCCGTCATCTCTTCTTTCTGAAGTGGTATCAGTACCACCTTTTCTTCAGCTGCATCTTCATTCACATTTACTGTGATAGCACTCACATTTTCCCGGGGGTTCATCTCTGGTTGTGATGGCAGTCCATTTGAAATCCTTGCTTCGATCTTGCTGATTGAAGTTGCCAATTGTCCCATCTGCGTCGTCAAGCTCTGGATGCTCGCCCTTGTCTCCTGTTGAAATTGTAAGCTATTTTCAGCAATAATTTTAATGCTATGTTCTAACCTGTCAGAAGGAGGGTGCACTGGAGGTGGTGGAGGTCGCTGATATGGCGGTCTGTAGGGTTGAGATTGGTGCATCAGTGGGTTGCCATATCCTTGGTTCGGATGGTCCCTCCACCCTTGATTGTAGTTGTTTGGTGGATGGTCATAACTTCTTTGTGGGGGGCCTGGGAATCCTCCTGCAGCATTTACGTTCTCCGTGGTTGTCTCTTGTAGTGAAGGGCATGCATCTGTAGCATGGTTCGCAGCCATACAGATTCCACACGGCTTTGTCTTTCCTACATTTCCACCTGCCATACCACGCACAAGAAAAGTGAGGTCTATCAGTTGTTGTTCTAAGTTTGATACGTTTATCTCTTTTCTTTGCGGTTGTCCATGGCGCACAGATCCGAATTGTTGGGAGTTGGCCGCCATGTTAGCTATCAACCTTCTAGCTTCCTCCGCTGTTTTATCTATAAATGCTCCTCCGCTTGCCGCATCCACTAAATTCCTATCAGAAGAAAGTAAACCTTCATAAAAGTATTGGATGAGAAGGTGTTCATTTATCTGGTGTTGTGGACAACTTGCGCACAACTTCTTGAATCTCTCCCAGTACTCGTGTAGTGATTCCTCGTAGAGCTGCTTCACACCATATATCTCTTTCCTCAAGTTCGTTGCCCTTGAAGCTGGGAAGTACTTTTCTAGGAATACTCTTTGTAAGTCAGTCCACGTGGTGATCGATCCGGATGGTAAGTAGAAGAGCCAGTATTTTGCAGCGTCCTTTAGAGAAAACGGGAACGCTCTTAGCTTTATTTGATCCTCAGTGATTCCGGTCGGCTTCATGGTGGTGCACACCACGTGGAACTCCATCAGATGCTTATGTGGGTTTTCACCTGCAAGACCATGAAAAGCTGGCAATAAGTGAATTAAACCAGATTTAAGTTCGAAGTTTACGTTATCGGCCAGAGCAGGGAAACTGATGCAGAGCGGTTGTTGATCCAAGTTAGGATTCGCCAACTGCCTCAAGCTTTGATTTGCAGCCATCATGGATCTCTCTTCTTCTTCAAGCAGCCTTGCTTCTCTCCTTCTCTGATGTAGCGTCCTCTCAATCTCAGGATCGTAGTGAAAGTTATCTTCGTGATTGAACGATCCACCTGTACTCATTAACAAACCAAAGTAGTAATGCGGGATAAAAAAAATAAAAAAACAATCGACACAAATAAATGTTGCCTTCCCCGGTAACGGCGCCAAAATTTGGTAGCGTTTATCGTGTACGCCCAAATTAACCCTTCTTCAGTTAATGACAAAAATATGTAGTAGTGGAAGTAGGGATCGATCTCACAGGGAAGGTAAATTTATTTTGTGCCAAAAGTGAATAGTAACAAGGGGGTTTTAGGATGAATGATTACTACTAAGCAAATTCTAAAATTAAACTAATTAACAAGATTACTAAGATGATTTAAACTTATGAGAGCGAAGCGATTCTTGGTTTCCAGGTAACCGTACTTTTGGAAATTATCTTTTAGTCATCAAATCAAAACATTCGAATTCTTTCAATTATCTATCGATTGGAAATTTAATTCCTACTCATCTTCTTCGTAGTTAAAGAGAAAACAGCATTCAATTCAACCCTTACCAAATCTGTAATCAACACTACAGCCGTTAATGATTAAATCAATGATAGTTTTCAAAACTAATGAGTTCGATAAATCTAATCAATGAAAACTACAGCCGTTAAAATTGATACTCAACCGTTTCTCCTAAGAATTCAATAACACCTACAGCCGGTTAATTATTGATCTTAGTTGTTTCTTAACAAACTATCGATTATGCAAATGATTATTAGGTGATCGGTCTAATACACAAACACAACAATCATGGAATTCGAAATTTAAGAAACGAATTGAAATCGAAATATAATTCAACAATCAAACCAAATTTTCATAAAAGGTTCAATTCCAAAAGCAGGTATCCCTTCAACCAAGAATCGAAGAGTTTTAGCCTAGCATAATTAAATCTAAAAACAACAAAAATTCAATGGAAAACATTAAATAAATAAAGGAAAAGAAATTACTATTATAAATCACGATTCCGGCTTGTCGATTCAGGTTCCGTTCTTCGTTGTTCTTGAAGAAAACTTGAAAACAAATTAATCTAAAATCTCCAAAAAATTCTAAAGTATCAAAAACTATCAAAACTTGCTGCTAATGACTGAATAATCCGAGTTATGGGGGTTGGTAATTGATAAAATAGGTTGCAATCTTCTAAACATGGTAAAAGACCTAATTTCCTTATTTCGGACTCTTCGGCGATCGATCGCCTTGAATGTGGCGATCGATCGCTGCATTATTTTTTTTCGGAAAATTCATTGAGGCGATCGATCGCTATAAAGTGGCGATCGATCGCCGAGCTCCAGTAGACTTTGGCGATCGATCGCCACTTCTTCGCGATCGATCGCTGACCCGTAATTTTTGATGCAAATGTTTCTGTCCATAGGCGATCGATTTCCTCTTCCGGGCGATCGATTGCCACTTCCAAAATTACGTTTTTGCCCTTTTCTTGATCAACTTTGAGTCATTGTCATGTCCATGTCTCTCCTTGGTCTTTACACATCGTTTTTAGCTCGTTTTCTTCGATTGTGCCTAGAATTACACAAATATACGATTAGGTAGCATACGTATCAATTTATCCATCAAAACCTACCAAATCGTAGACAATTAAGCACTCAAGATGTGTCTATTTCTAGTCACATCATCGATCGCCAGCAGGTGTTTTGTGGTTTTCTTGGTCTTTTCGTGGGATTTTGGATTTGCGACTTAAATGGTCGGCTTCTGGGGCAATGTTCACATTCCAATGGGAATGCTAGACTTTTAAAATGGTTTGGTTGGAGCCAAGTTAATTAAACGGAACTCTCGGTTGAGTTTTTTTGGCTATCTTTAAAACGTTTTAAGTGGAATATTTTTTGGGTATTATGCATGCCTAGCCTGGGGGCTTTTATTTTGGTAATCGTCATGGATTGACAATGGGTTTAGAAGTTCCGAACGTGCGTGGGCACGTGGTTGCCTACATATGCTTGATTGTGAGTTGTTTATGTGTTTTAGCACATATTTCTCGGGACATGGAACTCAAGCAAGGTTTGGCTTGGACTACGGAAACTCAAGGTACGTGTAACGTACGAGCATGACCTTAATTACATTATTGCAATTATTGTGCATGAGATATGATAGGCTTAGATTTTAAGTGTTTTTAGCTGTAATTTCTTTCCGTTTTTCGTACTTTTTCCTGGATGAAATTATGCTTTTTGGTATTTATTTGCTTGTTTCAGGAAAATAGGTCGGAAATGGAAGAAATGAGCTAAAATGAAGAAAACGGGTGAAATCGAGGCGAAAAAGAGAAAAAAAATGAAGAATTCAGATTTTAAAGGCACCGATCGATCGAGATTATTTCTCGATCGATCGATCAGGGCAGAGACTTTAGGAACAAAAATCTCGATCGATCGATCGAGGCAGAGAGTTTAAACGCAGAAGCGAACAGTGCACCGATCGATCGAAAAATCTTTTCGATCGATCGATAAACGATTTTCTGAAAATCTTATCTTCCAAAAATAACTTGATTCTTAGTGGATTTAAAAGGAGATCATTTCCATATCATTCCATATCATATCAGAGAGGGAAAGGAGCCGATTTTCATCACCCTAGAACCCTAGTAGCCGCCGAGAAGGATCCGAGGAAAAGCCATATTCGTCCGTTCTTCGTCCAAGCTTTGAGCGAGCCATTTTCGGAGTGCAAGGAAGGAGCAAGAGAAGAGATTACGGTGCAACGCACGGATTCGTTCCAGCATTATCGTATTTCTAAACTCGGATTTATTTGATTTTCATTTTCATTGGATGTTTTTGAGGTCGAGAGACAATTAAACGTCTTATTGATTTGTTTTGAATTGAATTGAGTTTACTTTATCGAGTTTGAGTATAATTGAGTTTGATTTATTGATTCGAATGTGTTTGAGTGGATTGATTTCTTACTGTTCATGAATTAAATGCTTATTAAGATCAAAGCCTAGCTAACTTTGATTGAATTTTGTAAGTTATAACCGAGATCGAGAGATAACGTTATAATACGCTACAGTAATTCATGATGTATGTTTAAGATTGAGAACGAGAGATAAAATCACACACGTGAGCACTTTGAATCGAGAGATTTAGATTAACTAGGTTTTGAAGATTTATGCAATATCGGATTAGTAAACAAGTGAACGAGAGTTACTTGTTCTAATTTGATATTAGTTTCTTTACATCTCGAGAGAGTGTATTGAATAATAACGAAAACCTTTCACCTTAAGAATCAATTGTTTGGTAATTGCTTATTCAAACGAATCTTTGAAGATAACATAGTTGAACAAAGAGCTAGATAAATTTCTCGAGCTAAATTCCTTTGCATATCCAGAAGCCATTTATTTTATCTATTCTTGTTTTATTTGGGTCCTTTAGTTCTAGAGTTGCATTAGTTTAATCTACCCCCTTTGTTAATCGTAGGCTAAATATAATTTTACTAGTTTTATTTGGTACTTATATGTTAGTCCCTATCGATTCGACAACCCTTACTTTAATTTAACTATACTAAAACTTGACAACCGTGCACTTGCGGTAGTATCGCGTCACACACTGAGAAATCTTTTGTTTAAAAAAAATCGCGGTCAAGTTTTTGGCGCCGTTGCCGGGGACTAATCTGTATAATATCATACGAGATTAGTTAATTGTAATTTAGCCAATTTGTATTATTTCGTTTTTATTTTTTATTTTTCGTTTTAGTTAGTTGTTCTTGTTTTTTATTTTTGTATTTTTGTTGTTGTCTCCTTTTGTCTGATCCAGGACAGGAACCTTTTCTCTAGTGCATGCTCAGAAGAGAGGAGCCCATTCTCGAGCCATTTGATCCTGAAATAGAGTGAACTCTACTTAGAAGACTACGAGAAGCTCGAGAAATGGCCGACAATAACGATGCACAGAACCCGAGATCGATGATGGACTTTGCACAGCCAGCGTTTCATGGATCTTTATCCAGTATTACTAGGCCGACAATCCAGGCAAATAATTTCGAGATCAAGCCTACAATTATCCAAATGATACAGCACTCTGTAATGTTTGGGGGAGCTGCCACGGACGATCCAAACACTCACATCTCCAACTTCTTGGAGATCTGTGACACTTTTAAGCATAATGGCGTCTCCGACGACGCCATCAGATTAAGGCTCTTCCCTTTTCATTGAGAGACAAAGCTAAATCCTGGTTGAATTCATTACCTGCAGGATCGATTAACATGGGAAGGGATGACAAAAGCTTTCTTATCGAAGTACTTTCCTCCCTCCAAGACGGCAAAGATGTGGAACGATATCACTACGTTTGGGCAATTCGACCCCGAGAGTTTATACGAGGCGTGGGATCGTTTCAAAGATTTATTGAGGCGATGCCCACATTACGGTCTACCCATCTGGCTGCAGGTACAGACTTTTTACAATGGTTTGTTTTATGCAAACCAATCAATGATAGATGCAGCATCTGGGGGATCGATCATGCGGAAGACACCGGAAGAAGCGTATGACTTATTGGAGGAAATGGCGTCCAATACCTATCAGTGGCAATCTGAAAGGAAAACGCCACAGAAACCGATAGGAGTCCATCAAGTGGACGAGATTACTGCCATTTCGGCTCTGTTGGAAGCTATGAACCGAAATAGATAGCATGGGTGCAGCAGCAATGCAAGCTCAAGCTATTTTCTGTGATTTATGTAGAGGCGGTCATCCGAGCATTGAGTGCCAAGCAGGTAACCAATTTAATCAATCTACTGAAGCTGTGAATTTCATAGGGAACAGGCAGCAGAACAATCCATATTCGAACTCATACAACCCGGGGTGGAGGAACCACCCAAATCTGAGGTGGTCAAACCAAGAGAATGTGTTGAATCCACAACCACAGTCGGGGTTCACACAAAAACCGAGTATGGAGGAGCTGATGGCAAAACTGATTTCGTCGAAGAACCTGGAAGTGCAGATAGGGCAGCTGACAACGTTGATTTCTGGAAGGACGCAAGGTACGCGCCCGAGTGATTCTGTGAAGAATCCAAAGGAGCAATCAAGTTAACAGTCGAGGAGGTGACAGTCCAGCTTGGGACTATAAATTAAGAACTTTCTTTTCCTTCCTCGAGTTTTTGTTTTTAGTTCTTCATTTTAGTTTGGTTGTTTTTAATTTGTTTTTAGATGTTCCAAGAATGAGTCCGTGCAATTTTGTTGCATGTGTAAAAGCAAGAAAGATGTAGGCGAAGCAACCCGAGAGGAAATTTTTTTGAAAAAATTGATTTTGGTATTCTGGTGCTGGCTATCGATCGAGAAAAAAAATCTCGATCGATCGCCCGGAAATGTAGAAGCAAAGAAATACACTGCCTCGATCGATCGATCGAAAAATAATCTCGATCGATCGATCGAGAGAAAATTTTGACAAAAATAGGGCACCGAAGAGCAGTCTGTGCAGCAATTTAAAACTTTTTCCTCTCCTCTCCAAAAGAGAATTCCACGCCAAGCGCCAAATTCATCAAAGATCAGATTTTTCTTGGTAATTGATTTTAAATTTCATGTCTTTTCATCCATTGGCGCAATTACTTTGTTGTAGTTGAATTGGGTTAAGAAGAATCAAAGTTTGGGGGAATTGTTGTTGTGTTGCAGGGTGTTGGTATTGCTGTGTTTTGGGTGTGGTGTTTTTGGTGCAGTTAAGCGAAATAATTGAGAACAACTTAGCAAGAAAATGGCTCCAAGAAATAAGTCAAAGCAGGCAGAGGCCTCACAGAAACAAAAGCAGGCGGAGGCCACCACTTCTGAGCAAGAGAATGACGGACAGAAGTTTGAAAATGCTACAGCAGCTGAGTTGTATCCCAGTTATCACAAGAAACCCCTCAGTCGTGAAAGGGGCATGAGTATGGACAAGATTGAATGTCCTGTCATAAGGGCAGTAAGGCGACGAGGGTGGTTTCAGTTTGTTCAAACACCAATTGATGATGTGGTTCCGCTGGTAAGGGAATTCTACACGAATCTCTGAGTTATCCCACCAGGACGGAGAGCAAATGTTTTTGTCCGAGGGAAGGATATGCTGATTGATCAGGCAACAATCAATAATGTTTACAGGATGCCATTCATACACAACTGTGCGTACCAATCATTCCGAAAGAGTATGATCAATTATGATGAGGTACTCGCAGTTATTGGCATGCCATGAGTAGATTGGCAGCGGAATGATAAGGGAGAGCCGCAGGTGGTTCTCAAGAAGCATTTGACACCAGAGGCCCAAGCATTGTTCTCATTTGTCGCCTCACGAGTCATGCCCTCGACCCACACTTCTGAGGTGACAAAGGACAGAGCGGCCCTGGTATTTGCCATTCTCACAGGGCAGGACGTGGATTTGGGCGAGATTATTAGTGATCACATCCATGAGATTGGTAGCATCCCACCTACCTCAGCACTACCGTTTCCATCTACCATCACTGCTTTATGTCAGAGATGCGGAGTGTAATGGGGGGAAGATGAGGAGTTACTTCCACCGAAGACCCCGATTGTTGTTGATGGTCCACCACCCCCTACAGGCCGAAGAAGGGCTGAGCCACGACCCTCGGACACCGGACATGCCAGAGCATCATCATCCTCCGCTGCAGCGCGTACACGCATCACTTTTGACTCCCTTCACAGGGATCTCCAAGACATTCGCCTGGAGCAGCAGAGCATCCATAGCATGCAGCGGGACATACACAACATGCAGAGAGGATTGCAGTTGGACTATGAGCAGGTAGCTCAGCGTCAGATGGAGTTCATGCACTACCAGAGTGCATGGAACACTGCCATGGCCTAGGGCTTCCCAGGATTCTAGTTCCCGCCAGAGCCACACTTCGCACCATATCAGTCGCATGCACCCCCACCGGCTGAGTACCCACCATTTCCGCCATACCAGGGCGAGGAGCGTCACTACCCAGTTCCCCCTCCGGAGCATGATGAGGACGACGATCAGTGACGATCGTCGTCATGGTATGTGTTTTGCCTTTACGCTTATTTGTCTTGTACATTGAGGGCACTGCACATATTAAGTTTGGGGGGGTTTGTTTATATTTTTAGTATTTTTGTTGCTTTTGCATTTCTGCCTCTTGTCTTGTTTCTTTTCTTGCATGACTGCACTTTTATGAGACTAAATCGTCCTTGAGCACTATCAGCAAAAAAAAAAAATTTAGGAAATGAGTCAATACTTGAGAAATGATGAGTTGGATTTGCGACGGTAATACATGATGAAATTAATCCCCATCTAGATAGGAGTCATGAAAATTTTTAACTTGTTTGTATATATCCTTTGTTGAGCTTATTTCAAAATTGAGGAATAGTTTGAGCATGTTTTGAGTCATGATTGAGTGAAGTATGTATTGAATAAAGTGAAAAGTTGTGTTAACTATGATTAGTCTTGAGCATCTTAGAAAATTCTACAATTTATTTGAAAGCACTTTGAGGCGAAATTTTATAATTAGGAACTTGACTTGGAGATGATTTAGGCGATTTTTGGACCGTTTGTGCCTTTCAAGCTTACCTTGTCTACATCATTCCTTAGTGTCCCCTCTTTAGCCTTATTGAAAAAGAATGGTATATGCATTGCATATAATTAGACCCCCATTCGACATTTTTGGCTAACTCATTAACCTACCTTGGATTGAGCCTAAATGAAAAATTTTATCCGTCCCTAAGAGAGTATAATGAATCTCATTCATTGCACTTAATTGTTATATGTAGATGAGTTCATTGTGAACAACAAATATGAACAAAAGAATGAGCAATAAGAAAAGATGTAGAGAAAAGCCTTGAAAACATTCAAATAAGACCCAAAGTGGCCAAGGCTAGAAAAGTTGAAGAGAAGCTCAATATTGTGCGAAAAATTTTGAACTGATTCTATTATACTCTCTTCGTTGCATTTATCCTACCTTTTCTTTGGAGCCGACACCAAAAGGCCTAACGTTATAAGCTTTTAAAGACCTTCTGATCCAAGTCTAGGGAATAATTACATTAGTGGAGAAGTGCTGGATAGTAAATTTGTAGAGTAATTCAAAGTAATCTTGACTTTGAGTTTTTATGGCACATTTTGATCTTAAAAGATATGTATATAACTCATGTTTGACAATAGCACACACACACGTTCCGATGTTGCGATGTATTGTTTAGCTTAGGAGAAAACGCTTCCTGTTGAACTTTGAATGACTCTTATTGATGTGTAAGTAGGATTGCTGAGCTTTTACGTTGAGTTGTAAAGATGATTCATTCAAAGTATTAAGTTTGACTCTACTTTTTGAGCTTATTGCTTGCTCGAGGACGATCAAGTCAAGTTTGGGGGAGTTGATAGGCTTAGATTTTAAGTGTTTTTAGCGGTAATTTCTTTCCGTTTTTCGTACTTTTTCCTGGATGAAATTACGTTTTTTGGTATTTATTTGCTTGTTTCAGGAAAATAGGTCGGAAATAAAAGAAATGAGCTAAAATGAAGAAAACAGGTGAAATCGAGGCGAAAAAGAGAAAAAAAATGAAGAATTCAGATTTTTAAGGCACCGATCGATCGAGAAAAGAGACTTCAGCAACAAATTTAGCGAAGTGTCGATCGATCAGAACAAAAATCTCGATAGATCGATCGAGGCAGAGAGTTTAAACGCTGAAGCGAACAGTGCACCGATCGATCGAAAAATCTTTTCGATCGATCAATACGCGATTTTCTGAAAATCTTATCTTCCAAAAATAACTTGATTCTCGGTGGATTTAAAAGGAGATCATTTCCATATCATTCCATATCATATCAGAGAGGGAAAGGAGCCGATTTTCATCACCCTAGAACCCTAGTAGCCGCCGAGAAGGATCCGAGGAAAAGCCATCTTCCTCCGTTCTTCGTCCAAGCTTGAGCGAGCCATTTCCGGAGTGCAAGGAAGGAGCAAGAGAAGAGATTACGGTGCAACGCACGGATTCGTTCCAGCATTTATCGTATTTCTAAACTCGGATTTATTTGATTTTCATTTTCATTGGATGTTTTTGAGGTCGAGAGACAATTAAACGTCTTATTGATTTGTTTTGAATTGAATTGAGTTTATTTTATCGAGTTTGAGTATAATTGTGTTTGATTTATTGATTCGAATGTGTTTGAGTGGATTGATTTCTTACTGTTCATGAATTAAATGCTTATTAAGATCAAAGCCTAGCTAACTTTGATTGAATTTTGTGAGTTATAACCGAGATCGAGAGATAACGTTATAATACGCTACAGTAATCATGATGTATGTTTAAGATTGAGATCGAGAGATAAAATCACATACGTGAGCACTTTGAATCGAGAGATTTAGAGTAACTAGGTTTTGAAGATTTATGCAATATCGGATTAGTAAACAAGTGAACGAGAGTTACTTGTTCTAATTTGATATTAGTTTCTTTACAGCTCGAGAGAGTGTATTTAATAATAACGAAAACCTTTCACCTTAAGAATCAATTGTTTGGTAATTGCTTATTCAAACGAATCTTTGAAGATAACATAGTTGAACAAAGAGCTAGATAAATTTCTCGAGTGAAATTCCTTTGCATATCCGGAAGCCATTTATTTTATCTATTCTTGTTTTATTTGGGTCCTTTAGTTCTAGAGTTGCATTAGTTTAATCTACCCCCTTTGTTAATCGTAGGCTAAATAATTTTACTAGTTTTATTTGGTACTTATACATTAGTCCCTGTGGATTCGACAACCCTTACTTTAATTTAACTATACTAAAACTTGACAACCGTGCACTTGCGGTAGTATCGCGTCACACACTGAGAAATCTTTTGTTTAAAAAATATCGCGGTGAAGATAGATGAATGGTAAGGGTTATTAGTCGATGCTTAGTATATGGTGTCTTGCATAAATTGGTTAATGGAAACGGGACTGGGTTGTGTTATGTTGATTGGTTTTATGTAATGTATGGTGCCGCTTTGGAGCGAGCAATTGTCGTGATGTGGTCGCTATGGAGCGAACATCGGTAAGTGATGCCGCTACTTTTGAGTGAGCGAGGAAATGTGGCTTTTGACTAGATATCTAGGATATCGGTATTTATTCCCCTATTGATATTGATTTGGATTAGAGATATAGTTAATTAGTGTAATGATTAACTTGATATTTGGAATTTGATGATTTTGGTTGTTTTGGGAACAGGGACAATACAGTGGGATCCCGGATGAGGATGGTGCCATCTAGGGAGTATCATTTAAATTCTTAGAAATTACATTGTTGTAATTTACGAATTATATAATTGTGATTATTGGTCTGGTTGTATTGGTATGCTCACCCCGTGTGTGGGCTGTCTCTGTTGGGGCAGGTGAAACAGGTACAATGGTAGCTCTGGAGCTGTGATCGAGCTATGAATTGGAGGTGATTCCAGGATCGAGACACCGGAGGTCATGCGGAGCTGGATATTGTGTATGCCCTTTTTATACATTACGTACACATAGGTTTATTCGATGCTCGTGTGTGAGCAATAATTATGTGTATATGTGTTGTATATGTGATATCCCCGAAATGATTAGGTGTTATTTAAACATTAATCATTGTTGTGAAAATTATGGTATTAATTCCTTGCTTTGAATTAATAATATTGGGAGATGCATGTGAGGGTACATGTGTTATATGTTGGGATTCTGGGGTTGTGGCATGATTAATTGGGGTGTGTGTTAATCGTTTTGGTAAAGCATGTTTTAAAAAGGGAATTGAAGTATTTTAGTGAGAAAATACTATAGATATCGTGTGAGGATATTTAATACATCGTGCTAAATACCGGGACCAAAACATAACACATCATACCACCCACCACTCAACCACCCCCCTTGACCCATACCCTGCTGCCAGCTGCTGCCCATACCCTTTTCCCCCATCTCCCACTTCACCTCACAAGTCTGAAATCACTTCTTTCTTCCTCACCAAACTCGTCCAACACTTGCTGAGCAAGATAGGAAGGAGCTCAACCAATTTTACTGCCTTGAAGCTTGCAAAAATCGGAGCCAAAAGGGGGTGAGAAACCATTTCTGGGTTTGAAAAATTTGTTGTTGAGTTCATACTTTTGTTGGTGTGAAAAATGGCATGTTAGTTTAGGTTTTGTTAAACCTTCGATTCATGTTCATTTATGATGTTTTATGAAGCTTCCAGTATTTTTCCTTGAGCATATTACATGTTTTATGTAGAAGATTTAAGCATGTAAAGAGGAGTGATCGAAAATCTGGGTAGATATTCCCCTGTTTTCCTGGAAAAACGTGGACTGGGAGTGATTTTGAGGAGGTGATATTATGCATGTTAGATGGGTTTAGAGTAAACCTTCGATGTGAAAATATGCATGGTAGTCTTGTGAAGCCCTTGGCATGTTTGTTCGAGCATGATTTATGAGATATGTTATAGTTTTTATAGCATGAAATGAAGTACTCGAAAATCTGGAAAGGAAATGTGTTGTCCTGTTTCAGGAAATGTTGATTGGGTACCTGTGTAAATGGTCGATTCCAATGCATGTGGGCTTATGTTAGAGTGTAAATTTGGTATAAATACACTCAGGGTAGTGTGTTGTAACTGCTAGCATGTTGGTCTTGGCATGTTGTATGTCTTACATGTTAGAATGAAAGGTGTGAATATCAGTGTTGAACATTCTGGAAAAATATCGCGCACAGACCATGTGGCGATCGATCGCCACAAATGGCGCGATCGATCGCCGAGGTCCAGTAGCCAAAATCAAAGTCACGCGATCGATCGCCATAAAAGGCGCGATCGATCGCCATGGGGCAGTGGAGTTTGGCGATCGATCGCCAGAGACAAAATTTTGAAATATTGATATTTTGTTGGATTTTTGATTTTGGATCATATATTGGCATCTAATATTGTGTTGTACACTGGTGTAGAGCCTTCACAGACGGCTACACAACGCAGGGGATAGAGTCCCACCACACACTACTTTTTGGAAAGGTACGTAAGCGACGTACGGGCATCCCAACGGTAACATGTATTTATGTTTGTCTGTGTGACACATGATGAATGCAATGTGATGCATTATGAGTTGATACATGTTATTATGCATTGTTGTTGCATATTATGCATTGTTGTTGCATATTGTGATGTGGGATAAAGAGATGTATTCCACGAGTCAGGGCGATCACGGTTAAGGTGTTAATGCTTACGCTTTACCGCTAAAAATGTGGAGCGGGAGGGGGGAGGCTCGCTTGCACATGGAGGCGGGTTTATACCATACTGAGCAAGGATGAGATACCGCTAGTATGAAGAAGCGAGGATGAGATACCGCTTGTTTTGAGATTATGAAAGCGAAGAAGCATTAAAATAACTGATGATGACTGACTCAAGAAAAAAGAGGAAATGTCATGACATTCATTTGTGAAACCATACATTCATATAATGTGTTATATTATGAATTATGGTACAGGGACAACCAATGGGCATTGTAAATGCGATGGAAATACAGGAAGTGATTTGTATTTTATGATTGTGCATTTACGCCTTATTTTCATATTATGTTGAATATGAATTGTGTTATGCTCATGTGTTGGGGGTTGTCTTTGTAGGTGCTTTTGATGTTGAGAACCAGGGTCGGGGTTGAGAAGCTGAGCTGTAAGGAGAGCTACAGGATTAGCTACATGATTTGAGAAAATTTTATATAGCTTCTACTTGTGGTAGAATAAGACTATAGTGTAACACCTTTTGTAGGAATTTGTGAAATTCCTTTGAAACTTTTACTACTGTATCCCTTAAGCTCAGGAAAATCAACATGACTCATTACTCTGATTTATTCATATGAATGTTTAGTTCTCTTAATCGCACCTATTAGTATATTGAGATATCGGGGTCTCACAGTATAAAGAGGCATGAGCCTTTCTCTCTTCATTAGATGTGTGAGCAATCAACTAGGGAATTGCTAGATGAATTGAGATTGTGATTAGTGTATTACATAGGTGCATGATGTGTTCAATGGTCTTAATTTGGAAATCGGATATTGCATGGAGTGGAATAGATGAAGCAAGAAAATTTTATAGGTGGTATTGCGTGCCACGTTTACATGTAGTTTCCCTTTTCACGTGATTGAATTCACCAAATGTATGGCTTAATGCACTAATTGTGGGTTAAGGGCACGGGGGTCCTTACAGTTGAGCAAGTCTCCATTCCAAATCTTTTGAGTAGCTCCTTGGTATACTTGGTTTGATTGATGAAAATACCATTGCTGAGTTGTTTGACTTGAAGACCCAGGAAGAATGGCAATTCTCCCATCATACTCATCTCAAACTGTCCCTGCATTAACTTAGAGAACTTCTCAAAGTGTTTGGGGTTAGTTGACCCAAAGATAATATCATCAACATATATTTGAACTAACAAAGTATGTTCCCCCTTAATAAATTTAAATAAAGTTTTATCTACTGAACCGATCTGAAAATCATGATCCAGGAGAAATTGGGACAGAGTGTCATACTAGGCTCTTGGAGCTTGTTTCAGTCCATACACCGCTTTATTCAGTAGGTATACGTGATCTGGAAACGAGTGATTTTGAAATCCAAGAGGTTGCTCGATGTAGACTTCCTCCTGAAGTTTACCATTAAGAAATGCACTCTTCACGTCCATTTGATATACTTTGAAGTCTTTAAAAGCGGCAAATTCAAGAAATATTCGGATGGCTTCAAGTCTGGCGACTGGTGCAAGGGATTCATCGAAGTCGATTCCTTCTTCTTGTCTGAAGCCCTGTGCAACAAGTCTGGCCTTGTTCCTAACTACCACACCATCTGCATCTAGCTTGTTTCTGAAGACCCATCTGGTGCCAATAATAGGCAGATCGCCTGGTCTGGGAGTTAAGCTCCAAACTTGATTTTGTTCAAACTGGTTGAGCTCTTCTTACATGGCCTCTATCCAGTTATAATCAGTCAAAGCTTCGTTAATCTGTTTGGGTTCCAGATTAGATATGAAAGCAGCTTGAGTAAATTCCTCCATCATCTGTCCACTGGTTCTTATGGGTGCAGATGGGCTTCCAATCACTAGATTAGGTGGATGCCTCTTTGTCCAGCGGTAGTTTGATTCTGGAACATCTGGCCCTGATGGAGAAGCAGTATTGACATTGTCAGCATCTGCCTTAATATTAGAGTTCCTATTCTCCGGATCAGCTCGATCTAGAATAACTTCAGTGCCTTGATCCGGTCTGTCTGGTACTTCTGGTTCCGGTGGATTGTCTCTTGACCTGTTAACTACAATCTCATCATCACTGTTAGCTTCGAGATGGATTTTTTCCATATGATTTTGAATTAATTCCTTGTTGAGCTTAATACACAAAGATTCATCGAAAACTACATGAACTGATTCTTCTACAGTTAAGGTTCGATTATTGAAGATACGATATGCTTTATTAACAGATGAATATCCTAAAAATATTCCATTATCTGACTTAGCTTTGAATGTTGTAAGATGATTCTTACCATTATTATGGACGTAACATTTACAGCCGAATACATGAAAGTAAGAGATAGTCGGTCTGTTACCTGTCCATACTTCATATGGTGTTAAGTTTAGCTTTTGTTAACATGGACCGATTTTGTGTATAGCATGCAGTATTTATAGCCTCTGCCCAGAACTTTTGGGAAATACCAGAGTCAGCAAGCATTGTTCTTGCTGCTTCCTTAAGCGTTTTGTTCCTTCGTTCTGCAACTCCATTTTGTTGAGGAGTTCGAACGGATGAGAATTCATGCCTAATTCCTTGGTCTTCTAGAAAGGATTCAAGATTATGATTTGAAAATTCAGTGCCCTTGTCACTTTGAATCCTGTCTATAAAAGATGATCTTTCATTCTGAGCGCGCTTCAGCAGCTTGATCAATTTCGGGCCGGTCTGATCTTTACTGCTAAAAAATATAGTCCATGTAAAGCGTGAATAATCATCAATAACAACAAGAGTATACCACATTTCCCCTAAACTTGTTATTGGTATAGGACCAACCAAGTCTATATGCAATAATTCTAAGCAATGTGAGGAGGATTTGACATTCTTGTTCTTGAAGGATGATCTGATCTGTTTGCCCATTTGGCAAGCTTCACAGTATCCTTAGCAAAGTCGATCTTTGGCAGACCGACAACTAAATCATGTTTACACAGGCTAGAAATAGTCTTAAAGTTAAGATGATTCAAGCGTTTATGCCATAGCCAGTGTTTATTATCATTATTCGCGATGAAGCAAGTAGGATTATCAGGTTGGGCAAAAGTTAATCTTATAAGTATTCCCATTTCTGATTCCTACTAGCATGGTTATACCATCTGATGATTTGACAGTGCACGTGTGTTTGTGAAATTCTACAGCATAACCATTATCACATAATTGACTTATGCTAATCAGATTATATCACAAATTTTCAACTAAGAGCACATCATTGATAATAATATTACCATGGACAATCTTACCCTTGCCCACGGTCTTACCCTTTGAGTTATCCCAGAAAGTAATCTTAGGACCAGTACATTCTGTGATTTTAGACAACAGCTCGATGTTTCCCGTCATGTGTCGAGAACATCCACTGTCTATGTACCAGTCCGACACTTGCTTCTGCAGTACCTGTCATTAAACAAAATTATTGTTGGTACCCAATCCTACTTGGGTCCAGAACGGATTAGCCCTTTGGGAACCCACACCTGAATCAGCTTTAATGGCTTGTGTGTGTCTGGTGTGGTGTGTGCTGATCTGTTTCGATGTTGTGTGTGATAATGTGTGTTATATGGAGGCCTTTGATTCCTATTAGGTAACCTATATCTTCGTTGAACTGGTTGTGAGTTGTGGTAGTTGGGTGGTCTTCCTTGCCTTAGGTTTTGCACATTTGGGTTTGGTATCATAGACACAAAACTTGCTGGTGCCTTTTCCTTGGCTTGGTTAAAGTACCCAATGCCCTTTCTCAAACCTTCATCCTTGAAGAAGGTTCCCATTTGAATTTTAGGCACTTCAGATTCATATATTGTGCTAGATCTAACAAATGTCATTTGTTTGATTTTGTTCTTTTCTAGCAACAACTCAGATTCATCTTTGGTGCTTTCATTGGTGCCAAAGCCTATGACAGTGATGTCACCGACACTTCTTTGTATCACTTGCAACTCTTCCAATGATGCTCTTGATTTTGTCCATGTTTTGAAAATGTGAGAAAGTTTAGCATTTTGTGTGCTAATTTCTCTCATTTTCTTCATGGAGCTATTCGTAAGAGATTTTCAGCTTATCCAGCTCGATCTTCAGACCATTGCATTCACCTAGCTCAGAACAGCTTGGTTTGATATGCTTGTCTGTTTGATCCTTGGTTCCAGCTTTAGTTTTCTCAAACGATTCAGCTAATAATCTGTAATAATTGGCCATGTCTTGTAGTGCAGACATAAGCTCTTCTCGTGTGAATTCATTTGAGTCAAAGTCTAATACCTCGTCTATCTGACTCGTCTCCTCGTCTGCCATTAGGCATTGGACTTCCTCCTCGCTTTCACTTGAAGAACATTCTGAGCTCTCTGATTCTGAATCAGTTTGAGCCCACTTGCTGTTACCTTCCTCTGCCACCAGAACCTTTTGAGCCTTTCCGTGATGACTTTTACGATCTTTGTAATGCTTCTTTTTCTTGTCATCACGATGCCTTTCTTTTCTTTCATCTTTCTTCGGTCTGGTGCATTCTGCAATGAAATGTCCGGTCTTACCACAATATTAGCAAGCCTGATCGTTAACAGTATCATCTTTTCTTGATTTATACTGATGAGAAGGCTTAAAAATCCTTTTGTTCTTAGACATGAATTTACCAAATTTTTTGATGAATAATGACATAGCATCATTACTTATCTGTTCAATAGATCGGTCTGTTGAAGGGGTGGTCTGGTCTGGAATGGCCGCAAGTTCCTTGTTTGGCTGAGAGGTGGATGACTCTGCTTCACCTCTGGTGATCAATTCAAACTCATACGCCTTAAGATCTGCGAACAAGTCATGGAGTTCGACCTTGTTCAGATCTTTAGACTCCCTCATTGCAATCATCTTGACGTCCCATTCCTTTGGCAATGCTCTCGTCACCTTCAGAGCAATTTCTCCGTTGGAATAGTCCTTACCCAGACCGTTCAGTTCATTTATGATGCCAGTAACTCTTTCGTCAAACTCATTTAGAGTTTCTCCAAGCTTCATCTTTATGCTCTCAAATTTTTGTAGAGCTACAGTCAGCTTGTTTTCCTTTGTCTTTTCGTTCCCTTCACATAGCTGTGCAATCTTCTCCCAAATCTCTTTGGCAGTGGAGCACATTTTAATTTTGCTGAACATGTTCTTGTCCAACGTCTTGAACAAGATGCCCTTGGCTACGTTGTATAGATTTGCTTTCTTTCTTTCTTCATTTGTCCATGAGGCCCTTTCTTTTTCGATCATTTGAGGTTCGCCACTTAATCCTCCTAGTGCAGGATTCACTTTTAATATCTTCATTGGTCCGTCTGTAATGACGTACCACATATCGTCATCCTGTGCTGCCAGGTGAGCTTGCATTCTGATTCTCCAATCATCATAATCTTCTATTGAGAACATGGGAATCTTGTTGAATGATGCCAGCAGTCCAAGTATCTTTGATGATTAAGATGACCTGCTCTAATACCACTTGTTAAGATCGGATGGGAGTGTTTAGAGGGGGGGTGAATGAACACTCCTCTTAAAAATTAATCCTTATTGATTTCACTCAGGTTAGTGAATGAAATCTGTATCTTAATCTATACTCAAGTATAACCGACCACTGAATATTAGAGTGCGGAAATGGTCTGTTCTTAGCTAGTAAGAACGATTGATGGCTTATGAAATGCAGAGCAATGTGGAATGAAAATAGACACGATATGTTTCTGGAAGTTCGAAGGAAAATCCTTCTACGTCTCCCCTTCTTCCAATCAAGGAAGGATTCACTAGAAGACTTTGAGTAATACAACAATTTGTACAACCCTGATTCAGCTGGATTTACCCCACTACCAGACTGAAACTCCTAGTCTCTCAATCTGTTCAGACACAATCCTTCTGACAGTTACAATTGAATCTCACTCTTCTATCTTAGCACAAATACAAAAGATAGAGTGAATTTATCTATGCACAAATGATCCTTTAGATGATCAAATATTACAAAAAGCCGTGCTTATGAAAACTTTGAGCAGACTGGTAAGATAAAGATCTTTCTACGATGGTTCTGCTCAAGAGTGTTTTGACTTGTAAGCTTGTGTTGTTCAGTTTCTTGATTGATCAGTCCTCTTATAAGCATTGTAGTTGCATCCTTATATAGTCGTTTATACCAACGACACTATTTCCTTTTCTGTGCAACTCTTTACTCTGTCCATTCTCTGAACAAGCTTTAGTCTCCTTCTTTAGGCACTTTCCCTTCTGGTCTGTGCTTTCGGCGTTTGTCAGGTAGACTCTCCTTTGTCTATTTACCATTTAAGGTAATCTTCAGTCCTTGGTCTTTTTCAGCATTAAATGCATCAATAAATAGCCGTTGATTATTCGGACTGAAGAACGAAGCTTACTAAACTTCAACTGCTCTGATCTTATCTTCATCGAGCTGGTCTGGTCTGATCTTGTTGTTCGATCTGGATCTGCTTTGATCTGGTCACACTAGTTTACATCGATCCGTTCTGTTTCGAGATAGACTTTATCCGTCTGATCTGTTTTGTCATGTCTCGACCGGTCTGGTCTGTTTTGTCATCTTTAAAATCCGGAACTAACAGAAGACAATACCTTGGAATTTATGTTTTTCATAAGATTGATTTGTTTAATTTATTTTTATCGAGTATGAAGTGTTTTTCTATGATTTGTTGCCATGATTGTTGTGTTTTGATTATAAGATTGGCCATCTAATGATTTTTACATACAATCGAATGCTTGGCCTTCGAAGCAACTAAGAATAATAATTGACTGCTGTTGGTGTTGTTAAATTCTTAGGAAAACGCTTGACTAGATTAAACATAGACGATTGAATTATGTTGTCTGAGTTTCATTACTCTTACTAGTTATGAAGCTATTATTAATATTATACTTAGCTGCTGTTGTTTTGATTGATTTAATGATACGGGTTAAATTAGAACGCTTGGGATATTTTAATTAAGCATAAGGTAATATATGAATTGAATCTCTAATGGTGAATATTCAAGTAAAAATTAAATCTTTTGTAATAATCGATGATTGAATGTATAATTCCAAGGTAGAGTCGAGTGAAAACCAAGAATCGCTTTACTCATAATTTTAATCACATTAGTTTAATCTTGCTAATTAGTTTAGTTCATAGATTTTTCATATTAGTAGTTTAATCAATTTCAAAATTTCCCCTTTTTACTATTTGTTTGCATAATTAACAGAAAAATACATTCTTCCCTGTGGGATCGATCCCTACTCACGCTACTACATTTATTACTGATATTAAGTGAGAATGGTTAATTTGGGCGTACACTAAGCTCTACCAAATTTTGGCGTCGTTGCCGAGGAATGCATTGCTTATTTTTGTGTTAATTTTTAACCATCACACACTGCTACTTTGGTTTGTTAATGAGTACAGGTGAACCCTCCGATCACGAAGATAATTTCTAATGCGGTCCTGAGATTGAGAGGACACTACATAGGAGGAGAAGAGACGCTAGGCGATTTGAGAAGAAGAAGAGAGGTACACGATAAGCGTTACCAAATTTTGGCGTCGTTGCCGGGGAAGAGACGCTAGGCGATTTGAATAAGAAAAATAAGAGAGGAACACGATGGCTTCGAATCAAATCTTGAGACTGTTGGTGAATCCTACCATGGATCAACAACCTCTTTGCATCACTTTCACTGCTCTTGCTAGGAATGTAAATTTCAAACATAAATCTGGCTTAATTCATTTATTGTCTTCTTTTCATGGTCTTGCAGGTGAGAACCCCCACAAGCACTTGATGGAATTTCACGTGATGTGCACTACTATGAAGCCGACTGGCGTAACGGATGAGCAAATTAAGTTGCGAGCTTTTCCATTCTCTTTGAAGGATGCTGCTAAAGATTGACTCTTCTACCTACCCTCCGGATCTATCACCACGTGGACTGATTTGCAAAGAGTCTTCCTTGAGAAGTACTTTCCTGCTTCGAGGGCAACAAACATAAGGAAGGAGATATATGGTGTCAAGCAATACCATGAGGAATCATTACACGAGTACTGGGAGCGTTTCATGAAATTGTGTGCAAGCTTCCCAGAACACTAGAAAAGTGAACACCTTCTTATTCAATATTTCTATGAAGGTTTACTTTCTGCTGGCAGGAATCTCTTGGATGCGGTGAGTGGAGGAGCTTTTATTGATAAGACACCGAAGGAGGCAAAGGACTTAATAGCAAACATGGCTGCCAACTCCCAACAATTTGGACAAGCTCGACATGGACAAACACCAAGACAAGAGGTAAACGTGTCCAACCTTGAACAACAACTGATAGACTTAACCTCTATGTGCGTCATCTTGCAGGTGGCAATGTGATGAAGATGAAGCCATACGGAATTTGCCTAGTCACGAGTCATTCTACGGATGCATGCCCCTCAATCTAAGAGACATCCACGGATCACGTAACGCAGCGGGTGGATTTCCAGGTCCACCACAAAGGAACTATGAACCATCATCAAGCAAATACAACCAAGGCTGGAGGGACTATCCGAACCAGAGCTATGGAAACCAACAGATGAACCACCCTCAACCCTACAGACCACCATTTCAGAGACCTCCACCACCGCCAGTGCATTCTCCTAACGACAGGTTAGAAAATATTATTCAAGTTATTGCTGAAAATAGTCTGAAATTTCAATAGGAGACGAGATCGAACATTCAAAGCTTGACTATGCAAATGGGACAATTGGCAACCTCGATCAACAAGATAGAGGGGATAATATCAAATGGACTACCTTCATAGCCGGCAGTGAACCCAAGAGAGAAGCGCCATCACTTTGAAGAGGTGTAATATCCCCGAAATGATTAACTGCAATTTGGTGCATTAATTGTGATTATATGATTAATTATGATGGTAATTAATTATGTGTTGGAATTATTATGTGGAAATGCTTAGTCACGTGTTAGAGTGACCCGGGATAGCATTTCAGGGTGCATGTTGAGCATGTTGGGAATTATGGTTGGAAGCATGATTTATTTGCCCTGGTTAGCAATTAATTAGAAATCATGTGTTTAATTGATATTTCGGTGCATTTGGTTTAATGCTTTGGAAAATATCATGTTGGGGTGTTTTATACACCGTGGTATTGTGGGATGCACCCTATTTTAATTAAACCCAATCCCCTTTTATACCCTTATAACCCCCCACCTTTACCAAATCACTCTTACTTTACCAAAATCAATTCCCACAAACCCTTCTTCCTTCCATTTTCGAGCTCAAGCTTTGGGGTGAAGAGAAACCTTTCAAAAATCTTGATTTGTGGAGCTTGTTGGGTGATTTGAGGTCCCCAAGAGGTATGGATACCTCATGGTTAATTTTGTTGTGTTTTATTTAAGTTTGGGTTGATTTTGAAGGATTTTGAAATGGGTTTGTGTTGGGTTGTTGTGGGTTTGGTTATATGTTGGATTTATACTTGTTTTGAAGTATATTTTGGTGGTTTATGTTGCATTTGATGTTGTTGGTTTGTTGGGGTAAGTGTTGGTATGGATTGGAAGGTTTTTGGGAGCAAAAATGGTGAAAATCGCATGTCTGTGCGAGGCGATCGATCGCCTGAAAAGAGGCGACCGATCGCCAAGGGACAGTGGCATTTTTGCGGGTTAGGCGATCGATCGCCTAAAATGAGGCAACCGATCGCCGAGAGGCAGTAGCCAAATCAAAGGAATGGCGATCGATCGCCATGTTTGGGGCGACCGATCGCCGCAGTGGAAATTTTGAGGCGACCGATCGCCTGGGGGAAGCGATCGATCGCCGCCTGTGGATTTTTGGGAAATGATTTATTTTGTCAAATTTTTGGTATTTGGCTATTATTTGGCTTCTAATATGGGGTTGTGTGATTGTGTAGAACCATCCCAGGTAGCAACGCAACCAAGGAACTGAAGCCATATCAAATCCACTTTTGGAAAGGTACGTAGTGGACGTACGGGCACCCAACGGTACATGTATCTTATATACTTATTGTTTATGCATTGTGGATGCAAGTATATATGTGGTATTGCATTGTGGATGCAAATACATGTTATGCATGATGTTTATAGATGCATATGATTATTGGTGCACATCCCATGAGTCGTGGTCATCCCTTGATGATTTTAATGCTTGCCGCTATTTGTTTTGGTTCCGCTAAATGTGAAGCGAGGGGTGGGAGCGCCGCATATCACATTTGAGCGTGGTTGTCATATAGGGCGAGGAAAGGGTATTTGGAGGCGAGGGGTGGGAGTCCCGCATGTCCATTGAAGCGAGGTTATCCTATGCCGCCTATATGTAAATAAGCGAGGGGCATTAAAATACATTGTGATGGACAGACTAGGGATTGGTGATCAGTATTTGGTATTGATGAGATGGCATATGTCATGACATGTTTAGACCATTAAAATAATCTATTGATTATACTCATGAGTTATGGTACAGGGACAACCAAACGGGAAGCGTTTGAAATGCATGGGGAAAACAGGAAGTGTTTTATTATGATTATGCATTTACGCTTTATCTTCATATTGTGTTGAATATGAATGATTATTATTGCTCATGTTTGGGGGTTGTCCTTGTAGGTACACGTTTGGCATGATAGAAGGGCTAGACGGGTTGAGACAGTGAGCTTGAGGATGCTTTTGTGAATTGAAGGACAGGATTATTTTTGCCTAGTGTCTACTCTAGGAGTAGTGTAAAACTAGTTGATAACATTCATTTGATGAGGAATGTAATTAATCCATGTTTGGAAGTCCTTATTTTTGGCATGTAATGCTTAAGCTCATAAACTCAACACGTTATTTCTCACTCTGATTATTTTTTTAGCTCTATTATGCCTTGGTTCCGCATTTAAGGATTAGGGTCCTTACAAGAGGAGAGTAGATGAATCTGAGGAGAAGGTGGTACTGACGCCACCCAAGCACGAGGATGCGAACGAATAAAAGGACACAAAGAAGGACATCAAGGAGCTCATTCAAGAAGAGGAAACTCAAGGTAAGTCCCTCCACTTCGTGAATATAAAATTGAACCCCCAATTCCCCTTGCGTTAAAGGTGAACATGAAAGACAAGGGTATCAAGGGACTCTACGATACATTTTGGAGGTGTGAGGAAACACCCCATTACATGATGCCATTAAGAAAATACCTCGATATGCTAGATTCTTGAAGGAGTTATGGAAAGTGGATAGGAGCAAAGAACTAAAAGGGTGCCCCAAAGATTGAGCTAGGTGAGAATGTTTCTGCGGTCATCCAAATAAGCATTCCCACAAAATGTAAGGACCCTGGTATGTTTTCTATCCCCTGTGTGATTGGAAACACTAGGATTGATAAGGCAATGCTAGACTTGGGAGCTTCTATAAATTTCACGCCTTCTTCAATCTACACATATTTGAAACCTGGACATTTGAAACAGAATTCTAGTGTGATACAATTAGCTGATAGGTCCACGGTTTTTCCTAGGGGGATAGTAGAGGATGTACTTGTTCAAATAGAAAAGTTGGTTTTCCCCGGTGATTTCTATGTCTTAGATATGGAAAATGGTGATCCATCTAACCCCATTTTATTAGGGATACCATTCTTGAAAACCTCTAACTCTGTGATAGATGTGAATAACGACATGTTAACAATGGAGTTTAATGGTGAACTTGCAAAATTCAATATCTATGACCCCATTAAAACTCATGAGCATTCTAGTTACGCTATTGATATAAATGATGAATTTGATTCTGAATTTGAAATTGATGACTTGTGTGAGATGGAAAAGGCTATTGAGGGCCTTGTGGACGATGGAGGTACGGACTCAAATCTTGTGCATAATTTTCATACCATTGCTGTTCTATCTACTCATGATATTGCTAATCTCCTCTCTTCTCATTTGCAGGACCCTATTATTGAAAGGAAACACCCTCCGGATCGACCACAACAATCAACAAACGATGGAGGTGGAAAGAGGACTAATGATGACCTTTCAAAGAAGAGTAAGGCGAGCAAACCAAAGTTTAGAGGAATTAAGAAGATATTGAGGTGGAGAAGGAAGGATCGAGTAACACCGCATAACCCACCTTGATCAAAGAATGGCGTCGGGCCACCGACGTTAAACAGAGGTGCTGCTTTGGAGGAAACCCAAGGGGAGTTAGTTTCCCTTTACTTTCTTTTTTTATTGCTTTCTTAGTTAAACTTCTCTTTTCTTATATTTTTGCCTTCCATTGGGGACAACGTAAGATTTAAGTATGGGGGGGGGGGGGGGGGTTAGTGGTGTGTTATTGCTTTCTTATTATGAAAATACAAAAAAATTTGAGCGCATGCTTAGAATCACTAGCTCATGATAAAACCTAATTGATGACATACATGTTTTTGAACATAGGTGAATTGTTAACCTTCGAACACTTTGAACTCTAATACAAATTATGCTTTGACATAGTAGTTGAATATTTTGAGCACGAATTGTCATGACTTGTGAAGTGTGCATAGCGTAGTGAAGATTGTGTGAACTATGTGATAGTCTTAAGAAGTCTCTAATACATGCTAGAACTTAACTACATGCTCTTTGAGGCGTATATCTAGACTACTTGCGAACATGAAAGTGATATAGGCGATCTTTGATGTGTTTGAGTCTTTCAAGCCTACCATGTAAATAAAATCAAACACTAGTACTTTTTTTGAGCCTTAATGCAAAAGAATGGTTGTGTGCTAAGCATATTAAAGACCCTCATTCAACGTTCCTTGACTAGCTTATCATCTTCTTTAATGAGCCTAATATATTTTTAAATCCATACCTTTGAAGGGAGTACGAGGTGTTTCATTCACATGCACATATTGCCATTGATTCATATGTTTGTGAGCTCTATTGTGTAAGAACACCGCTCCCTTAACCCTTTATTAGTGTATTATCACAGATAATGGTGCATGCTTTTAACATTAGAGAATCCTTATATATGTCATCTATAAAAAAAATTCGACATTAATCCACTTAATGTTCAATTCTCAATACCGACCACCTAGCATAAGCATGCCCCTCATAATACACTAACATGTTCTCAATTCATCATGCAATACTCCATAAATAATTGCATGCAACCATAAATGAAAAGATAAATCTATCAACCTTTATACAACCCATATACACATCAGAATGCTCACAGGCGAGCATTGAATAAATGAATGTGTATCTAATATATAAGGCATACTACTCAATACCAGTGTTGTTACCTCAACCCTGGAAGCATTTCCAATCAACAGCTCGAACACAACTCCAAAGCTATTGCTGTACATGTTTACCTGTCCCAACAGTGACAGCCATCAAACGGGGTAAGCATACCAATCCACCATCTCAATAACAACAATATTGTAATTCATAATTTACAGAATGTCAAACTGTAAATATAAAAGATACTCCAAGTATAGTATCATTTCATATGGGATCCCTCGTGCTGGTCTTGTTCTCACAATAACCAAAACCATCAAATCCCCAAAATCAGTTAATCATTACATTGATGAACTATGCCCATGATTAAATCCATTAATTCCATAATCAATTACAGTTAAATCATTACACTCATGATTTACAGATATCACATATATCTTAACAATAATTCCACAGTTCTATCACATCATCTCCCATCGCTTGCTCAACAGCGGTGACATTCTATCCTCTCGCACGCTCAAAAGCGACGGCATCATAACCGATGTTCGCTCAACAGCGACAACATCATAACCATTGATCGCTAAATAGCGGCACCGCGTAATTCCCAATGCATATCAAAATAATTTCAACAACCATATATTATTCATGCACATGACAATAATATATCTAATATGCTCTTACGTTATACGTACCTTATGATCCAATAGCAAGAGCCATTCCTTGCCTTTGCACCGAGATCTCATGCATTATTTGCAAACTATCTGCTAGAAAATCCATCAAGAATCGAGCCTCCATCGACTTTTTCATCAAGGGAGAAAAAAAGGGGAAGAAGGGGAAGGGAGAGGCTGTAGAGGAGGAGAAGAAAAAGATGAGTGAATGGTTGAACACCGAGTCCACTTGGTATATATAGTACCAAGGCTCCAAAAACCCGAGTCTCAAATACTCGCACCCTGACTCATTAAAAATCATGTGTGTTCAATAATTATCTCCCACTCACTATTTACATTACCAACCTCAATCCAAAGCTCCCCAAACTCCATATCCTACTACCAACACAATTCCAAGGTTTACACCTCAATGAGAATAAAATCTCAACCCTTAGATCCAACAATACCGATATCGGATTAAATCCTCGAGAATCTCAACACCGTAATTATCTCATAATTACTCCAATCAAATCCATTAAGGATTATAATCACCCGGGATTAACGCAATTAATTCCTGAATATCACATATTGTCAAAAGAATGAGATGCATGAAAGAAAATAGATGCCTTGAGAAAATAGAAAAATATGACTCCAAGGGGAGCCAAGGTACAAAATAAGAGAAGAGTTGATTAAACCTTGCAAAAATGAACAAGGTGTGAAAAAATCATGCAAGGAGAGAAGTTTTAATTGTGCATATATCCATACTCTCTTGTTTGATATACTTTACCCTTCCTTTCATAAGCCAATACATAGGCCAAACTACAAGCTAATAAAGACCTACCTGATTTGTGTTTGCAAGTGGCTAAGATAGTGGAGAGAAGTGTACAAGTGAGCTTATACTTGTGTTGATGTACAACTTGAACTATTGCGAGTTTACATTACTGGAGCTATAATTGTGCACGAAACTTGTTTATGACCGCACACACACGTTCGCTGCTATGTTGAGTATGAGATGACTAGGGATTGAACTTGTTCCATTTTTAACTTTTCAACGCCTTTTATTATTGTGCATATTTATAGTTGTTGAGGCACTAAAGCGATGATAAGTTAGTTTGTTATTATACTATGATCCAGCAAAAATATTATAGTTTTGTCTGGTTTACTCGAGGTCGAGAAAAGATTAAGTATGGGGGAGTTTGATGTGACTAGAAATAGACACATCTATTGTGCTTAATTGCCTACGATTTGGTTTGATGGATAAATTGATACATATGCTACCTAATCGTATATTTGTGTACATGCGGGTGGAATCAAAGAAATCTAGTTAATAACGATGAATAAGGATCAAGAAAAGCATTGGAGATGATAAGGAATCCAAGTAGACCAAGAAAATGCTTAAAATGTGATTTTTGACTCGAGACCCATCGCCCAGGAAGAAGAAATCGATCGCCTATGGACAGAAAGTTGAGCAACAAAATTACCTTGTCAGAGATCGGTCGCTATAAAGGGGTGATCGATCGCCAAATGTACTGGAACGCAGCGATCGATTGGCACAAGGAGGCAATTGATCGCCAAAACAATCTGGCTGAAAAAATAAGCTGGCGATCGATCGCCAGAGGAGTCTGAGAAAAAAAGGAAACTTGTGTTTTTAACCATCTTGGATGACTCTAACCTATTCTCCAAGCTTTCCTAACCTTATAAACTTGAAAATTAGCCTCCCTTCAGAATTATTCAAACTTTAGAATAGTTTCATATATTTTCTTTCAACTTTTGAAGAACGCTTTGAAGATTCAAGACACGGGGACGGAAGTGACGCTCCGAAATCCTGCTACTCTTTAGTAATTCTTCTTTTGCTGATTAGTTAATGCCTTTTTATATAAGATTTTGTTGTTTTTAAGTTAGTCATGAGTTGCTAAATTATTTTAATTCATGGTTGAAGGAAGACAATACCTTGGAATTTATGTTTTTCATGAGATTGATGTTCTTTAATTGATTTTTATTGAGTAGCAAGTGTTTTTCTATGATTTGTTGCCATGATTGTTGTGTTTTGATTATAAGATTGGCCATCTAATGATTTTTACATGCAATCTAATGCTTGGCCTTTGAAGCAACTAAGATAAATAATTGCCTGCTGTTTGTGTTGTTAAATTCTTATGAAAAACTCTTGACTAGATTAAACATAGACGCTTTGTAAGGACCCCCGTGCCCTTAACCCGTTATTAGTGTATTCATCCATGCCATTAGTGCATACAATCATACATGTAGGGGAAAAACCACTTATCATCATAGCCAATCATGCATATTATAAAATTTCTTTACATTATTCAATATAATGTCCAGTTTCCCCAACCATGACCACATAAATCTCATGCACCAATATAATACACTAACATATTCTCAATTCATTTAGCAATTCAATAAATAATTGCAGGCTACTCATAAATGAAGAGAGAAAGGCCCTCGCCTTTTTATACATACCATATACACATAATAGTGCTCACATGCGAGCATCGAGTGAGTCTATGTGCATCAAATGTATAAAACGTCGTGCTCAATACCGTCTCTGGTACTTCGATCTCTGGAATCACCTCAAATCCACAGCTTGAGCTCAACTCCAAGCCATCGATGTACCTAATAACCTGCCCCAACAGAGACAGCCCCCACACGGGGTGAGCATACCAATAACCCAAATCCCATAATCACAATAATACAATTCATAATTTACAAAAATGTAAATGCTATGAAATATAAAATATGCTCCCTGGATGGCATCATCCTCATCCGGGATTCTCTGTACTGTCCTTGTTCTCAAAATAACTGAAACCATCAAATTCCCAAATGCCAGTTAATCATTACATTGATTAACAAATCAATTTGCCACATTCCGATATCATAACAATAATATCAAATCATTAAACAATGATTACAATTATCCCATATATCTCATTTAAGGTTCCGTAGTTCTATCTCATTGCTCGCTCTACAATAGCGGCGTTTCATTCTCACGCATGCTCAACAACAGTGGCTCATAACCGATGTTCGCTCAAAGGCGACAACATCCCAATCATTGCTCGCTCAAAAGCGACACCATATAATTCCCAATGTATATATGTCCATTCATAGTGATTACCATAAACCATGCAATTCAATATACATTTATTGCAATATATCCTACCATGCACTCAACAATTACAATTATAATAAAGGGCTATGTTCGTACGTCATACGTACCTTATGATTCTGTAGTTCCAGTCCAATCTTGCCTGAGTCCCACGACCCGATGAGTTTAAGTGCTAACATGCAAATAACTCTCAATTAAACGTAGGCATGCAATCACGTGCCCAAGCACGTTCACAACTTCCAAACCTATCGTCCATCCATGACGATTACCAAAATAAAAGTCCCCCGGCTAAGCATGCATAATACCCAAAATATTCCATTTTATATGTTCAAAAGATAGCTAAAAAAACCCAACCGAGAATTCCGTTTAATTAACTTTGGCTCCAACCAATCCATTTTAAAAGTATAACATTCCCATTGGAGTGTAAACATTGCCCTGGAACGGGCCACTTAAACCTCGATTTCAAAATCCCGACAATTTTCAAAAATTTCAAAAAAAAAAAAAACCTTGCAGGCGGCGATCGATCGCCTCATTTAGCGCGATCGATCGCCCCTGTCCAGTGGGCAAAAACGCCTACACACGATCGATCGCCAACATGCTCGTGATCGATCACCTAGACCACACGATCGATCTCCTGCACTGTTCATCGCAATCAAAATTTGAACTGCTCGTCGCGATCGATCGCCCCTCCTAGGCGAACGATCGCCACCTGCGTTTTTCTGAAAAATTCGAGCTTCCATGGTGTTTCTCACACCCATACTCAAAACCAACACCCCTAACTTCCTCAACACCCCCAATACACCATTTAAACTCAATAAAAACACTAAAATCAACATTTTAGATTTTAATCCAAAACCCCCAAATTCAAAACCAACCCAAAACTCAACCATTTAGCACAAAACCATAATCAAATCGAAGCTAAAGGTGAGGAGAAGAAGATTACCAGTCTTTCTTCAAAAAATCGGGCTCCCAAAATGAGCCCCCATCGATTTTTGCTTCCAATAGGAGAAGAGGGAAGGGTTTGGGGTGAGAGAGACGTGAGGGAGATGAGAGAGGAAAGTGATTCCGTATAATGACGGAATACCGAGTCTATTTGGTATATATAGCTCCAAAGCTCCAAAATACCGACTCCTTCACAAATACATCATGATTCATTAAATATCTGTTTTCAAAAATCATCTCTCTAACCTCAATTCCCATTACCAGCCCCAGTACAAAGTACTCCGGACCTCGAATCCCACCAAAGACCAAATTCCAAGGTTAACACCACGACGAGAATACAATCTCATCCCTTGGATCCCAAGACTCCAAATATCGGATTTAAAATCCTCGAGAGTCTCGAAAACCGCAATTAATTCATAATTGCCACCAATAAAATCCATTAAGGATCACTACCACACGGAGATTAACACTATTAATTCACGGGTATCACATGCTTGGATTATGTTGTCTAAGTTTCATTACTCTTACTAGTTTTGAAAGCTATTATTAATATTAATCTTAACTGATGTTGCTTTGATTGATTTAATGATACGGGTTAACTTAGAATGCTTGAGTTATTTAAACTAGGCATAAGGTAAGATATGAGTTGAATCTCTAATTGTGAATATTCAAGTAAAAATTAAATCTTTTGTGATAATCGATGATTGAATGCATAATTTCAATGTAGAGTCGACTGAAAACCAAGAATCGTTTTTCTCATAATTTTAATCACCTTAGTTTAATCTTGCTAATTAGTTTAGTTCATATTTTTCATATTAGTAGTTTAATCAATTTCAAAATTCCCCCTTTTTACTATTTGTTTGCATAATTAACATAAAAATACATCATTTCCTGTGGGATCGACCCTACTCACGCTACTACATTTATTACTGATATTAACTTAGAAGGGATAATTTAAGCGTACACGATAAGCACTATCAGTCACTTACCAAAAATAAAAAATGAAATGAAAAACAACTACGGAATTCAAAAATGAAGATAAGGGAAAGAAATTTTTTTTGTTTTATAGTCCCAAGCTGGACTTTTTACCACTTTCGCCTCAAGTGTCAAAATGGACAGTGGTGGGCGGATCGAAATCGTGACCATGATAATGTTTCAACCGCTGACCATTGACAGTAATTGTTCTCCCATTAGATTCACTTACAAAATATGAATACAACTGATTAACAACTAATACCAATTTTGTAAGGACCCAACGCCCTTAACCCGCTATTAGTGTATTTACACTTGTATTTAGTGCATACTACCATGTAATGGGGGAAAGACCACATGCAACCATAGCATAATATACCATCTATAAAATTTCTTGCATTATTTCACACAATGTCCAATTTCCCCCAATCAAGTCCACTTACATAGCATGCACCCCAATAATACACTAACATGTTCTCAATTCATTTTGCAATTCCTTAATTAATTGCATGCAACACATTAATGAAAAGAGAAAGGCCCATGCTCTTTATACAACCCATATACACATATAGCAGTGCTCACATGCGAGCATCAAATGAGTGAATGTATATTTAATGTATAAGTACCCTACTCGATACTGGCACTGGCACTTCGGTCTTGGAAGCACCTCCAATCCATAGCTCGATCTCAAGCTGTACCTGTTCCACCTGCCCCAACAGAGACAGCGAGCATACCAATACCACTGATCCAACAATCACAATATCAATTACGTAATTTACAGAATGTAAGACGGTGAATTTAAAAGACACTCACTGTATAGTGTCATCCTCATACGGGATCCCCTATGATGTTCCTGTTCTCAAACCAAACCATCAAATCTCCAAAAGCTAGTTAATCATTACATTGATTAACTCATCTGTTCCCCAATAATAATACCATAATCAATAAACCAAATCATTAAACAATGATTACAGATATTCCATATATCTTACCACTAATTTCTCAGTTTCGTTACCTCGCACGCCCAATAGTTGCGGCATCATAACCGATGTTCGCTCCGTAGTGACAACATCTCAACCATTGCTGCGGCACCAAATAATTTACAATACTTACCCATTTATTGCATTAACAGTATATCATACATTTTACAGTTGTAATAATATAAAAGTAGATGCTCGTACGTTATAAGTACCTTATAATTCCGTAGTCCAAATCAAACCTTGCCTTAGTCCTTGACCCGATCGATCGAGAGCTCCAGCAAAATTATGCCCAAAAATCTTCATTGCTCGATCGATCGAGTGACCATCTCGATCGATCGGCAACTTTGCTCGATCGATCGAGAGCGCTACTCATCGTTGTCCAATTTTACAAATTTCGCGCGATCGATCGGTGCCCTCTTGCCGATCGATCGGCGAGCCCTGCAACAGCCCAAAATTGGCGTTTTTGAGTTTAAAACCCCCAGAAAACAAACACAACACCCATTATACCATTATTCCTCAACATAAACACCATAAAACTCCGTAAACAATCCTACCCAAAAATCTTTAAAATTTCAAAAATCAAACCCAACCTTACACCTAACCAAATACCACAATACTACTATCAAATCGAAGATAAAGAAGAGGGGGAGCCTATTACCAAATCATCTTCGAGAAATCCCGCTCCGAAATCGAGCCTCCAACGATTTTTGCACCAAGGGGGGAAAGGGAAGGGTTTGGGGGAGAAGGGGCGCGAGAGAGAGGAGAGAGATGAGAGAATTCGAGCAATGACTGAACACCGAGTCCACTTGGTATATATAGTACCAAGGCTCAAAAATCCCGAGTCCTCCACAAATACATCATGACTCATTAAAAATCATCTGTGTTCAAATATTACCTCTCAATCTCAATTTCCATTACCATCCCTAACTCAAAGCACCCCATATCCCAGATCCAACAAAAAACACAATTCCAAGGTTTATCGCCACGATGAGAATACAACCTCAACCCTTGGATCCGACAACCCCAAATACCGGATTTAAAATCCTTGGGAGTCCCAACACCGCAATTAATTCATAATTGCCACAATTAAAATCAAATAAGGATAATTACCATACGGGGATTTACTACATTAATTCCCGGGCATCACAATTATTCCCCACCAATAATGTTTCGGCCTCGAAATTTGCGCGGGCGTACTCCACGTATCACCGAGACCACACAATCCAATCAGATCCACATCGTCGAATCATGAACACATCATGAACGACACACGAACTGCGAGGACACCGACCTCGCACCAATATCTGAAATGGAGTAAACCTCCCAAACCATCACAAAATCAAAAGGACGTCAGCATGCTTCGTTGCTAACCACCCAAAAGCAGTCAGTCAACCGCAACTGCTAGCTGATCGCTTTTATTTTAAACAATTATTTCTCAGTGTAGCGATTTATGTACCGCAATTGCACGGTGTCAAGTTTTAGTAAAATAGTCTAATGTAAGGATTGTCGTACCCACAGAGACTAGTAGTAATTACCACGTTCGATTAGAATTACTATATTTAACCTACGATTATGGAATGATTATCAAACTAAATTGACTTAAACACAAAAACCAACCTAAACTGCAGAGATGGATAATTGAAGAAATATTATAAACGAATTATCAAGACGTCGGTTCACGCATGTAATCCCCCAAAAGTTGTCTATTAGTTAAGATTCAAAATTCTATGTTCTAGGGTGACGAGTTTTCCTATTTCATTCGTTATACCTTGGTCCGGTTATAACAAGTCTAGCATTAATCTACAATAAACCACTCCCGTGTCTTTATTGAATGATTAATACCAAAAAATGCTTTGTGAAAACTACTAGCCTTCGATTTTGGTAAATCTATTGCTATCACACGTGTGCTAGATTTTACTTGGTCCGTCTCAAACTAAAACCCACGATCTAATTTACTACGTTGTATCATAATATCCTGTAGTCAATTCAATCACGATTACCAAAATCATGCAAAAGGTAGCTAATCTTTTACCATTAGAAACATAAATTATGCACAAAGATCATATAAATCGAATCAAAACCATTAATTAACTCAAGGGTTCAAACATGGGATCCCCTATGTCTTGATAAATAAAATTTAGCCAACAACCATAATCAAATTGTAATGTAAAAATATGTCTTTAAACCAATTCAACATCAAAATTTGAAATAAAATTTAATTAAGTTCAGAAATACTAAGATAACGAGGATGTCGCTCCGTGCGTGGCTCCGTTCTTCCGTTCCTTGCGTTGCTCTTGCTCTTCAATGAATTGTAGTGTGATTTTTCTCTTTTGGAATGAGGGAGTGGCTGCTCTTGTGGTTCAGAAAATTGTGCAAAAGTCCCAATATTTTCGTCCCTAGGTCTGATAAATAGGGTAAAAACAAGTATGGAGGAGTCCACCTTGAACCAAACATGAAAGTCTTTTTTTTTTCTTCTAAAACTTCTTCACGGCGATCGATCTTCAATCCATGCCGATCGATCGCGAGTCTCTACTGGACATGATGTCCCAGAATTATCATATCCGAGATCGACCTTCTTTCCCTGCCGATCGATCACGAGACTTCACTGTATATTGGCGATCGATCGCGAGATCTTGCCGATCGATCGCCAATGTAATCTGCTCAGCATCTCAATATATAGCTCCGCGATCGATCGCGGTGTTGATGCCGATAGATCACCGAGGTGATTAACTTTCAAACTTTGAGAATTCAGTCCACATTTTAACATCTTCGCTCGGTTTGGTCCTTTTTCAACATTTTTACCTTGTTTCCTCCACCTTTATACCCTTGGATCTAGATTCCTGAAATACACAAATATATACCAAAAAACGTAAAATCATCCAGAAATCAATACGAAAATCAATACAAAAACACAGCAAAATAAGTTTAAAATTCACACTTATCAACTCCCCCAAACTTAGACTTGATCGTACTCGAGCAAGCAATGAGATCAAAATATACTGCTTATCATCAATACTTTAACAAAATTAACTTAACAACTCAAATGTACCAGCTCAGAAATCCCACTAACACTTCAACTAGAGTCAATCCAAAAAATCAACAAGAAGTGTTTTCTCATATGCCAAGCAATACATCGCAAAATTGGAACGTGCGTGTGTGCTATTGTCAATCTTAAGTTTCATACATACTTTAAGAACAAATTCTGCAAATAAACTCAAAGTCAAGATTACTATCAAGCACTCCATAAGCCTACTTTTCAAGCACTTTTCCACTAATGTACTTATTCCCTAGACTTGGATCGGAAGGTCTTTTTAATCTTATAATGTCAGGCCTTTGGTGTTTGGCTTCAAAGAAATTATAGAATAGCATAAAGAAGAGAGTATAAGTATGTAATGTTCATATTTTTAGCACAAAATTGAGCTTCTCTTCGTTTTCTTTTAGCCTTGGCCACTTTGGGTCTTATTTAGTCTTTTTTTTTTCAAGGCTTTTTCTATTCTTTTCTTTTCTCATTCATCAATTTTTTTTTTCAATAAGCTCATCAATTCATGTGCATCTAATGAGAATCATTATACTCTCTAAGGGTGAGGATAATTTTTCAATTTAGGCTCAAATAGGTGGGTATAATGAGTTTGCAAAAAAATTGTTGAATGGGGGCTAATTTCCATTATTATTCATTTAAGCTCAAAAGGGGACACTAGTGGTATATATAGACAAGGTATGCTCGAAAGGCTCAAACGTTCCAAGGATCGCGTAAATTATATCCAAGTCAAGTTCATAATTATAAAATTTCGCCTCAAAATGCCCTCAAATAGATTCTAGAGTGTTCTAAGATGCTCAAGACAAATCATAGTTAACAAAAACTTTCCTATATATATTTCACTCAATCAGGACTTAAACATACATCAAAATGTTCCTCAATTTTGACATATTAACTCAACCCAAGATATTCACTAACAAGTCAAAAAAATTTCAAAACTCTAATTGAGATGTAGATTATTTTAATCATGTAGTACAGTTGCAAATTTAATTCATGTATTTCTTAACGAAGAACTCATTTTTCACAAACTAAGAGAACTAATCATGCACGAAAAGTAGTAGCAAGAGAACAGCAGTACTCAGTAAAGATCCCCCCAAACTTAGTATGTGCATTGCCCTCAATGTACAGAAAACAGTAAGTGCAGTAGCAAAACACATACCTCGACGACTATCGTCAGTGATCGTCGTCCTCATCGTCCTGCTCCGGTGGTGGGTCTGGGTAGTATGGTGCCTCGGGCTGGTATGGCTGGAGAGCCGAAAATGTAGGCTGTGGCGGGAATGGGATGTTAGGGAACCCTATGCCAAAGCAGAGTTCCATGCAGCTTGATATTGCATGAACTCCATGTTTTGCTGATACATTTGCTGGTGGCCCCATCGGATTTCCCTTTGTTCATGCCGGATCTCCTGTAGTTCATGGTGGAGGGATTCCATAGTGATCGTAGTAGGCACTGTACCAGCAGATGATGATGATTCAGGAAGATGGCTGCTGCTAGGTCGTGGTTGTGCCATTCGTCTGAGTGTGGCTGGTGCAGGATGCGACCACGAGTAATGCCTTCGGTGAAATTACCTCTTCTGCGGAGTCCCAGACAACTTCCGCATACTTGCACAAATATGTGATAGTGGAGGGTCATGGCATGTCAGAAGTGGGAGGTCCACGAGTGTAGTTCCGGATGGCATGAGTCCGATAACTATGGCATAAACAAGTATAGCTCGGTCCGTTGTGAGTTCCTGTGATATCCCCGAAATGATTAATTGCAATTTGGGCATTAATTGTGTTTATATGATTAATTATGGTGGTAATTAATTGATTATGTGCTGGATTTATTTAATGTATTGAAATGCTTAGTCATATGATAGAGTGACCCGGGAGAGCATTTCAGAGTGCATGTTGTGCATGTTGGGAAAATTGTTATTAGCATGATTTATTTGCCATGGTTAGCAATTAATTGTAAAACATGAGTTTAATTGTGATTATGGTGCATTTTGGTGAAATGCCTTTTAATATCATGTTGGGGTGTTTTATACACCATGGATTTGTGGAATGCATTTTTAATTTAATCCAACCCCTTATACCCCAACCCCCACCTCACCTTCACTTTACTTTCCCAATCCACCACCCAAACCCTTCCTTTTCTCTTCATTTTCGTTTTTGAGCTTAGGGGTGAAGAGAAATTCTTGCAAAAAGTTGATTTGTGAAGTTTATTGGGAGATTTGAGGTCCCCAAGAGGTATGGATACCTCTATGTCATTTTTGTTGTGTTTGGTTTAGTTTTGAAATGGTTTTGAATGATTTTGAAATGGGTTTGTTGTGGGTTGGTGTTGTTTTGGTTGAGGGTTGGATTTATGCTTGTTTTGAGGTGCATTTTGGAGGATTATGATGTTATTTTGTTGTGGGTTTTGATGGTTAAGTTTTTGGTATGGGTTGGGAAGGTTTTGGTGTGCTTTAATGGTGAAAATCGCGAGTCTGTGCGAGGCGATCGACCGCCTGAAAAGAGGCGACCGATCGCCTATGGGCAGTAGCAAAATTGCAGAGCAGGCGATCGATCGCCTGAAATGAGGCGACCGATCGCCGAGAGGCAGTAGCCAATTCATGGGGTAAGCGATTGATCGCCATGTTTGGCGCGATCGATTGCCGCGAGGCGATCGATCGCCGCGAAGAAAAAATTGAGGCGATCGATCGCTTTTGACGAATTTTTGGTATTCGACTATTATTTGGCTTCTAATATGGGGTTGTGTGATTGTGTAGAACCATCCCAGGTAGCAACGCAACCAAGGAAGTGAAGCCATATCAATTCCACTTTTGGAAAGGTACGTAGAGAACGTACGGGCACCCAACGGTACATGTATCTAATATACTCATTGTTTATGCATTGTGGATGCGAGTATATATGTGATTATGCATTGTGGATGCAAATACATGTTGAATTATGCATGATGATTGTATATGCATATGATGGTTATTGGTGCACATCCCATGAGTCGTGGTCATCCCTTGATGATTTTAATGCTTGCCGCTATTTGGTTTGTTTCCGCTAAATGTGAAGCGAGGGGTGGGAGCGCCGCATGTTACATTTGAGCGTGGTTATCATATAGGGTGAGGAAAGAATATTTGCCGCTCAATGTGAAGCAAGGGGTGGGAGCGCCGCATGTCCATTGAAGCGAGGTTATTCTATGCCGCCTATATGTAAATAAGCGAGGGGCATTAAAATACATTGTGATGGACAGACTAGGGATTGGTGATTGGTATTTGGTTTGATGAGATGGTATTGTGTCATGACATGTCTAGACCATTAAATAATCTATTGATTATACTCATGAGTTATGGTACAGGGACAACCAAACTGGAAGCGTTTTGAAATGCATGGGAAAACAGGAAGTGTTTTATTGTGATTTATGCATTTACGCTTTATATTCATATTGTGTTGAATATGAATGATATTATTGCTCATGTTTGGTGGTTGTCCTTGTAGGTACACTTTTGGCATGATAAGAAGGGCTAAGCGGGTTGAGGTGGTGAGCTTGTGAAGAATTCTTTTGAGAAAGGAAGGACATGATTGATTTTGTATAGTATCTACTCTAGGAGTAGTGTAAAGCTATAATTGATAACATTCATTTGATTTGGGAATGTAACTAATCCAATGATAGTCCTCATTTTGGCATGTAATTCTTAAGGCTCATAGTCTCAACACGATTATTTTACTCTGATCATTTATATTAGCTCTAATTATGCCTTTAATCCGCACTTAAGGAACTAGGGTCCTTACATTAGTGGTATCAGAGCAGTGGTTAGAGAACCCGGGAACGAGTGAAGGGTAGACTTAGCACGATTGGCTAGGTGCTTACATTTGAAGCATGTTTATGCATGCGGTGCATATTGATGTATATCTTGTTATACTAACATGCTTATTATCATCCCTGTTATCTAACGGCATAACATATATATTTGTTTTGGAATTGTTGTTAACCTTTGTGTTACAGCATGGCTGCCATGAATGCGGGGAACCTTAATGAAGAAGTTGGCGATGTGGGCAGTGTTAACGCTAGCATTGGTCAGGCAAACCCTCTACCTCCACCAGCAGTAGGCATGGAACCAGTGGCTCAGTTATTGCTACCTAGTGAGATTAGCTTGACTCAGTTTCTGTCTTACCACCCGCCCCGATTTGAGGGAACAGAATCAGGAGAGGAGGCTGAGGAGTGGCTAGAAAGACTTGAGCAGATATTTGTATCGGCTCCTTGTGCTGTTACAGCTTGGCTGAGGCTGGCGGAGTTCCAGTTGGCAAAGAAACCTTTGATGTGTGGAGGAGCACGGTAATGGAACTGAGAGCACTGGGTGCTGTGATTGATTGGACACTCTTCAGAACCCGGTTTCTGAACCGGTACTTCTCCGCAGTGGCGAGACAGACGAAGGAGGATGAGTTTACAAGTTTGAAACAAGGGAACATGACAGTGTCAGACTATGCCATGCAGTACTCTTCGTTGCTGAGGTATGTTCCCCACATTGCCACCAATGGACACGCCAAGATGAGAAATTTTATGAAGGGGTTGCGACCGGAGCTCTTTGATCGGGTTATCACCAATAACCCCACTTCTTTTGATGATGCTCTCACAAGAGCAGAGCTTGCCAAGATTGGAGTTGGAGCTTATCCTAGTACTGTGCCACCGCAAGTACCACAACAGAGACAAGCTATTGACAGCTTGAGGCCCCGGGGAGAGCCATTTAAACCTCGTGGTGCCTCTTCATCTTCACGGTTTGGTGGGAAGAAATTCTTTGGTCAGAAGCAGGAGAACAAGAAGAGCAATTGGTCCGCCAACCGAGGGTCTACGCAGGGAAATAGATCGGGGGAGCCAAGGTGCGACAATTGTGGAGGGCCACATTCTTCAAGTAAGTGCCCTGCCTATTATGGCTGTGGCAAGATGGGCCACATCTCTCGGTATTGACCCACCCGGGGAGGACAGTCAGAGTTTCAGGGCAACAGGCCAAGATTTGATGACAGGACAGTACACCAGAGGCAGCAGTTTGTGCCTCGACCATCGGGAGGTCAGACAGTGGGACCGTCCCTGTAAGGACCCCAAGCCCTTAAAACCTTGATTAGTGTATTAACCACTATGTGTGGTACATGCTTTCTATAAAATGTCAATCGGGAAGCTCTGATGATACTTAATCATTGCCTGTCAATAAAAGACTCATATGTTTGCCCTTTTACCAACCCCTTGGTGCCACTTTTCACATTGTAAACTTTTACAAAAATTTGGGCAGAGTCTCCCCATAAATAGAGCTATCCCAAAACAGAGTACAACACATAACAAAATTCCCGGCCAGGGAACACATAATACTCAACAGAAAGCAGTAATACAAGTAGATTCCCAGCCAGGGAAGACACCACACATATGTCAACAAAAGTGGGTTCCAACACCCACATAATACACCAATGACTCTCATATCATTCTAGCAATTCAACCTAATTGCATGCAACCTTAAATGAAAGAGAGAAAGGCTCATGCCTTTATATACAATCCATATACAAGTATAATCGTGCTCACATGCGAGCATCATGAATATGAATATGTATAAATCCTCAGGTGTATATATAGGTACTCTATACGATACCGTGCTCCATCAAGCCCTGGTACCACGATCCTGGGAGTACCTCAAATCAACAGCTCGAGCTCAGCTCCATAGCCATCGATGTACCTGTCCACCTGTCCCAACAGAGACAGCCCCCAACGGGGTGAGCATACCAATACACAAAATCCCATAATCATAATAATGAAATTCATAATTTACAACAAAGGTAAATGCTAATGAATTTAAATGATACTCCCTGGATGGCAACATCCTCATCCGGGATTCCGTGTACTGTCCCTGTTCTCACAACATCAAACTCATCAAATCTCATAAATCAGTAAATCAACACATTGATTTACACATCGCATGCCTGATCCTCGAATATCAACATATAGTGATTACAAATTCATTAAACATGCAATTACAGATATCACAATATCTAATACTGATTTCACAACCTTGCTATCAATCACAGATAGCTCAAATGCCTTAGCATTTATTTTACCATTCCTTCATTATACTTAGACATCTCAAGTGTCTTATAATGAATACATGAGTCTACAAACCTAGACATCTCAAATGTCTCATAATGAATACATGATTCTACGAACCTAGACATCTCAAATGTCTTACGAAGAATACATGATTTTACAAACCTAGACATCTCAAATGTCTCATAATATAGTCATATAAACCCAGTACCCCATATATCATACAAGAGTCATCCTACTCTAGTGTCACGCACGCTACAAGCGGCGATATCAAGATTTGGGTCATTCCTTGGCTATATCAACATGTATATATAACCATACGCAAAACATTCAATGCAATCAAAACACCTTATGCATTTCACATATATATAGTAATGCTCGTACGTCGCACGTACCTTAAATTACCGAAGTCCGAGCCAAACCTTGCTCGAGTTCCATGCCCCGAGGAATGATGTGCTAACACGATAAAATAATTCACAATTATTTACGAACATGTAACCTATGCTCAAGCACACCCATATCCCTCAAAATATTGTCAACACACGACAATTAACCTCTTAAAAGACCCGGGGCAGGGTACATGCAGGGAAGGAATAAATGAGACAATCGAAATTTGTTCAAGAATGCCCTACAAAAATCGAACCTCAATCTCACAATTTCGAACCCAATTAAATACCATAACTCATCTAAAATGTCAATTAAGCTATCCAAGCAAGAATCAACATCCCTTGACAAAAACTCCCCATTTTCGAACTCAACCCCCATAATTTCGAATCCAAACAAGCCCTTAAATTCAAACCCTTAAAATCCTTCAAATTCGAACCAAAGCTTTTCAATTCGATCTCAATCAAGCATCATAATACTCTTAAAACATGCAATAATCGATCAATTGCACGAAATAACACCCATGCCAAAAACCCCCAAATAATTCGAAATTTAATCCCTACGAAATTGGGGAAATTCGAAACAATAAAGGCATGGAAATACATGAAAAAGACGAACAAGGGGGTAGGGAGGTTACCCAACGAAAATCGGAAGCAAAATCGGACGAAATCCGATGAACCCTAACTTTTGGGGATCGACGCATTCCAGCCAAATTCGACTCCAAGACGCGACGAAATCTTCAATTGATGGAGGGGAAAGAAGCGCCTCGTCGAGACGAAGACGGCGGTAGGTCGCACGCCCCGAACGGCGGCCGGACGGCGGCTGGCGCACCGCTTGAAGCGACGGGGGTCCTGTAGCAGACGGGAATCGCGTTCGGGAGAGGGAGAAGAAATTTGGGGCTTAAATGATTTTGATTTTAAAATCTCGGGTTCATTTGGTATTTATAGCAAAAATACCCCGAAAAATTAATAGCCCCACAAATACATCATGATTCCTTAAAAATCATCTGTTTTCAAAAACTCTCTCTCTAACTCCAAAACCCTCTACCGGTGCTCACATAGCACCCGAGATTCCGAGACACATCAAAAACCCAACTCTTAGGTTTTACACCGTAATGTGAATACAATCTCAACCTCTGGATCCAACGATCCCAACTACCCAAATAAACGAGCCCAGAAGGCCCAATACCTCGATTAAATCCCAAATCGCCACGTAAAACCACTTTAGGGATTATTAATACTCCGGGATTAACACCTATAATCCCTGGTCATCACAATATCCCCCACTAAAAGAATTTCGTCCTCGAAATTAGCACTGGTGTATCACGTAACACCCAGGCTGCACAACAACATGAAGCCATAACATCGATTCCTGACCATATCAGAATCGTATTAATAAACGCGAGGATACTTACCTCTCATCTAATCTCTGAAACAGAGCGACATACCATAACCAACATAACACCCCAAGAGGTAAAACGTACCTCGATGCGGGTCATCCCAAAAGTCAGCCTCTCATGACTGCAAATCAACCAATACTTACGACTGTAGATCGGACAGTCCTCCTTCGATCTAATATAACAGTACGAACACGTCCTGAATGACACCTCAACCGTAAGAACGTTGACCTCGTGTCAAACTCTGGAGTGGAATAGACTTCCAAATCCATCATAACGTCGAAGAGCGTCAGCACAACTCAACGCTAACAGTCCAAAAGCAGTTAGTCAACTGAAACTGCAAGGATTCGAATCGCTCCTGATTCTATCGTAGATATCATTCCATGACATCTCTATCAAGACTCACGATGTCTAACATACATCGTTACGAGGGAAACACTAGTACAACTACGGTGTACACATACCAAACCTGGTTTCCACTTTCAAACTTCCTCCATCGAAGGAGTAGTCGCCTCATTGCAACTTAATTTGGGCAACTCACGGCCACAAATTCAAACAAAAGACATCTCGCAAGATGTCCACCTACGGATGTTCCAAGAATCACGTCCTAATCATAAATAACAACCGAGACTCCGCAGAGTTTAAAATTCTTAAGGGGCATGCAATAAACCCATTGCATCCTCAACGCTTGTGTCGTCAGCGACACTCAACCAATCCGAAATCCTGCCATCCCTTGAAAATCCTCGGATTTAACAATCCAAACTTGGGAAGGCTGTCGCATAACTCGAAGGAAAACACCAACAAGGGAAGTACCTTAACCCTCACAAGAAAATCCCTCCTCAAGGGAGTCAACTAACTTCACGATCATCCCTCAATCATCGTGCCATGGAGATTCCCAATCTCAAGGTGTTCCATATCTCACATCAGAGATTTAACCATCCAAAAATAGCATAACTCTATGCTTAACAGAGAGGAAATCAATAACTGGCATCCGTATACTCACCGGTATACCTGCCTAAGCACTGACATCACATGCATACTTAATGCACTCGGCTCGGGTATCTACCACATATCCCTAAGCCCCAAACACAACCGTCAATTCTGAGTCATTCCTTACTCAGTGGAGGATGAAAATCGACGATTAACAATACACGGTGTGATTCCCAAAATCAACACCACTTGCACCAACTTACCGAATCTTTCAAGATTCCCAAATAGGTATAATACTACCTCCTTCCTCGCAAGGGAAATGCCATCGAACTCGAGATCCACAAGTCTCGAACCATCGTTCGGAAAAACTGGATACAATAACACCCATTGTATCCCAATACACGGGTTCCTTTAGATTGAGTCAATAACAACCTGATGACTCTCTTGTTGGTACTCCAACATCCTGAGCTGTCCCAGACAAGTCTCCAAGATTTAAACATAAACGTATACACGTTTCAGCGAGGCACGAACAACCTTAACCTCAATGACATGGTGACTACTAGAGTCCACCACAATCCACATCGTATCACCTTACGATTTGCCAAACTGGGTTCCAACGAGCAGTGTAACGGCTCTAGCAAGCCCATCATGGTGCTACACACACGCGGCAGACAACCTAGTCTCTGCCTCTTTAGGTTTACCTCAAACCTACCAACAAGACGGACGTTTCCACATGGTATAACATACTATGGGAGAAAAACTCAATAGAGTAATGGGTCTTTATCCAACATTCCTCAATGCCGATACACCCTGGACAACCCAATGTCCCTATGTACTTAACATAACCTGATCCTACTCCCTTAGGACCCATCCTACACCCTCAAGGGTGGTGTGATCATGTCCACCACATGTCACATCGACAGAAAGCGAGTACTTTCCTCCATGATTACTCCTGTCGTCAAATCACATGGCCAAAAGCCATTCCAACGAGCATACCTCAAGGGTATCACCACTCGTAAAATGATCCCCCAATCGTAAGCTGCGGTACAATCACATGTACAGCGCATCCAACCATTCCTCGAGCAACCCGCTCGGTATAAGGGTCACGTCCATCGGTGTCGCACACACCACCTTGTGCTCGGTACTGGCACCCAAGGCATACCACTGAATACGTATACTCAACGCATCGATCATCGTAACGATGATGCATGTCTAATAAGACATCTCCTACACTATCGTCATCGTCATCCCGTGACGACACATGCCAACTCATGGCATCTAAAACATTGCCCACTAGTGACGATACATGTACATCAGCGTATGTCATCCACTAACATGCTAGTAAAATAGGCATAATAAACATGTATATCAATGCATGCCAGCTACAATAAAGCTAATAAAATAGCAATATCTCATACCTCATCGCTAGTGATATAGCGTCATACCTGTCTCCGTCGCTCAATAATAGTGCGTAATCAGCACCCATCGCTCGAAGGCGGCAAAATCCTGTGCTGAGTACATAGCGGCAAAATCCCTCGCTATAGAATCGACGGCATGACACCTCGTCATATAATAAGTGGCATGAAACCTCGCTATATACCTGAGTATGAATCATCGTCCACATAGTAGCGGAAAGAGGCATCGCTATCAATACACCTGGCGGAATGAACCATCGCCAATAGATATAGCGGAATGAACCATCGCTATAAATACACCTGGCGGAATGAACCATCGCCAATCAATATAGCGGAATGAACCGTCGCTATAAATACACCTGGCGGAATGAACCATCGCCAATAAATATAGCGGAATGAACCGTCGCTATCAATACACCTGGCGGAATGAACCATCGCCAATAGATATAGCGGAATGAACCGTCGCTATAAATACGCCTGGCGGAATGAACCATCGCCAATAAATATAGCGGAATGAACCGTCGCTATAAATACGCCTGGCGGAATGAACCATCGCCAATAAATATAGCGGAATGAACCATCGCTATAAACCGTGTCCTCATAGAGAAATGAATATAAATCGACACAGCGGGACACATCACCGCTATCATCCGTGTCATCACAAAGGAATGAATCATCATCCTAACAAGCGGCATCTCATCCTCGCTTCTTCATACAAGCGGTATCTCATCCTCGCTTCGTATGGCATACCCCGCCTCCATGTGCAAGCGAGCATCCCTGCCCGCTCCACATTTTTAGCGGTACAAGCATAAGCTTCTTCACACAAGCGGTATATCATCCTCGCTTCGTATGGAATACCCCGCCTCCATGTGCAAGCGAGCATCCCCGCCCGCTCCACATTTTTAGCGGTCAAGCATAAGTATAAAAATTCTCACTGTCATAAGCAGGACTCCTGGAATGCATAATCATCATTCCTTTTTATACTCCATATTTCCTGTAACCTGCAACCATCAGGGTTAACAACAATAGCCATATACGCTATGCATCCACATTCAATTCATAATAAAAACACATTATGAGAATGTATGGTTCACAAATAAATGTCATGATATCCTTCTTTAAATCCTTATTTCATCCTGAGCCCTTATCATTAGTACATTTTAATGCTTCTTGCTACTCCAGGAAAGCGGAATTCTTCCTCGCTTCCACTGGACTTTAGCGTTGCTACTCCATGTAAGCGGAACTCTTCATCGCTTCCAATGGACTTTAGCGTTGCTACTCCATATAAGCGGGGACTCTTCATCGCTTCATATGGACTTTAGCATAAGCCATTAAAATCCTTACTAAGATAACTTTGACTCAAGACATGCATATGCAAAAACAATGCACAATAACATATATCATAACCTCAATGCACCACTTTGCATTCATCATGTGTCAACAAGACAACGTAAAATACATGTTACCTCGGAAATATCCCTTTATCTGATTTTCTTAAAAACCAGCTTCCTTGGCACATAATACACGGAGTGCCAGACATCCCCATAAATGTCATCCTATCGTGTTCCACACGATTCCTGCAACCACAATGGTTAGCAATACCACTTTTCATATCATAATAGCACATAAACAATTTGCTATGTCATACAACATTAATGCCATCATGCATAAATATGTGCTATCAATAACTTCCTAGGCCCTTAACAGCCCCAATGAGCAACCACTGCTCTGATACCACTAATGTAAGGACCCCAAGCCCTTAAAACCTTGATTAGTGTATTAACCACTATGTGTGGTACATGCTTTCTATAAAATGTCAATCGGGAAGCTCTGATGATACTTAATCATTGCCTGTCAATAAAAGACTCATATGTTTGCCCTTTTACCAACCCCTTGGTGCCACTTTTCACATTGTAAACTTTTACAAAAATTTGGGCAGAGTCTCCCCATAAATAGAGCTATCCCAAAACAGAGTACAACACATAACAAAATTCCCGGCCAGGGAACACATAATACTCAACAGAAAGCAGTAATACAAGTAGATTCCCAGCCAGGGAAGACACCACACATATGTCAACAAAAGTGGGTTCCAACACCCACATAATACACCAATGACTCTCATATCATTCTAGCAATTCAACCTAATTGCATGCAACCTTAAATGAAAGAGAGAAAGGCTCATGCCTTTATATACAATCCATATACAAGTATAATCGTGCTCACATGCGAGCATCATGAATATGAATATGTATAAATCCTCAGGTGTATATATAGGTACTCTATACGATACCGTGCTCCATCAAGCCCTGGTACCACGATCCTGGGAGTACCTCAAATCAACAGCTCGAGCTCAGCTCCATAGCCATCGATGTACCTGTCCACCTGTCCCAACAGAGACAGCCCCCAACGGGGTGAGCATACCAATACACAAAATCCCATAATCATAATAATGAAATTCATAATTTACAACAAAGGTAAATGCTAATGAATTTAAATGATACTCCCTGGATGGCAACATCCTCATCCGGGATTCCGTGTACTGTCCCTGTTCTCACAACATCAAACTCATCAAATCTCATAAATCAGTAAATCAACACATTGATTTACACATCGCATGCCTGATCCTCGAATATCAACATATAGTGATTACAAATTCATTAAACATGCAATTACAGATATCACAATATCTAATACTGATTTCACAACCTTGCTATCAATCACAGATAGCTCAAATGCCTTAGCATTTATTTTACCATTCCTTCATTATACTTAGACATCTCAAGTGTCTTATAATGAATACATGAGTCTACAAACCTAGACATCTCAAATGTCTCATAATGAATACATGATTCTACGAACCTAGACATCTCAAATGTCTTACGAAGAATACATGATTTTACAAACCTAGACATCTCAAATGTCTCATAATATAGTCATATAAACCCAGTACCCCATATATCATACAAGAGTCATCCTACTCTAGTGTCACGCACGCTACAAGCGGCGATATCAAGATTTGGGTCATTCCTTGGCTATATCAACATGTATATATAACCATACGCAAAACATTCAATGCAATCAAAACACCTTATGCATTTCACATATATATAGTAATGCTCGTACGTCGCACGTACCTTAAATTACCGAAGTCCGAGCCAAACCTTGCTCGAGTTCCATGCCCCGAGGAATGATGTGCTAACACGATAAAATAATTCACAATTATTTACGAACATGTAACCTATGCTCAAGCACACCCATATCCCTCAAAATATTGTCAACACACGACAATTAACCTCTTAAAAGACCCGGGGCAGGGTACATGCAGGGAAGGAATAAATGAGACAATCGAAATTTGTTCAAGAATGCCCTACAAAAATCGAACCTCAATCTCACAATTTCGAACCCAATTAAATACCATAACTCATCTAAAATGTCAATTAAGCTATCCAAGCAAGAATCAACATCCCTTGACAAAAACTCCCCATTTTCGAACTCAACCCCCATAATTTCGAATCCAAACAAGCCCTTAAATTCAAACCCTTAAAATCCTTCAAATTCGAACCAAAGCTTTTCAATTCGATCTCAATCAAGCATCATAATACTCTTAAAACATGCAATAATCGATCAATTGCACGAAATAACACCCATGCCAAAAACCCCCAAATAATTCGAAATTTAATCCCTACGAAATTGGGGAAATTCGAAACAATAAAGGCATGGAAATACATGAAAAAGACGAACAAGGGGGTAGGGAGGTTACCCAACGAAAATCGGAAGCAAAATCGGACGAAATCCGATGAACCCTAACTTTTGGGGATCGACGCATTCCAGCCAAATTCGACTCCAAGACGCGACGAAATCTTCAATTGATGGAGGGGAAAGAAGCGCCTCGTCGAGACGAAGACGGCGGTAGGTCGCACGCCCCGAACGGCGGCCGGACGGCGGCTGGCGCACCGCTTGAAGCGACGGGGGTCCTGTAGCAGACGGGAATCGCGTTCGGGAGAGGGAGAAGAAATTTGGGGCTTAAATGATTTTGATTTTAAAATCTCGGGTTCATTTGGTATTTATAGCAAAAATACCCCGAAAAATTAATAGCCCCACAAATACATCATGATTCCTTAAAAATCATCTGTTTTCAAAAACTCTCTCTCTAACTCCAAAACCCTCTACCGGTGCTCACATAGCACCCGAGATTCCGAGACACATCAAAAACCCAACTCTTAGGTTTTACACCGTAATGTGAATACAATCTCAACCTCTGGATCCAACGATCCCAACTACCCAAATAAACGAGCCCAGAAGGCCCAATACCTCGATTAAATCCCAAATCGCCACGTAAAACCACTTTAGGGATTATTAATACTCCGGGATTAACACCTATAATCCCTGGTCATCACAGTCCCAGGGACAGGTGTATGCGCTGACCAGAGAGCAGGCTCAGGCAGCCCCAGAGGAGGTGATCGCCGGTACGTGTCATTTATTTACGTACCCTGCTTTTATTTTGATAGATACAGGTGCCTCCCACTCTTTTGTATCTGTTGGCTTTGTAGAGAGACACCATATGCGCACGTCTTCTTTACCCACGCCTCTCTTGGTCTCGACACCCACTGGAAGAAATGTCGTTGCCGATCAGTTTATGGCAGATTGCCTCATTTATTTTGAGGGGCAACGAGTTGAGGGCAGACTTGATTGTATTGGGCATGTCAGACTTTGACTGCATTGTGGGTATTGACATTCTGAACAGATATCAGGCAGTGGTAGATTGCCGGCAGAGAACAGTGAGGTTCAGATCTGATTTTGGAATTCATTGGACTTTTTATGGCAACGGTTCTCGTGCGAAGATTCTGTTGATTTCAGCAATCAAGATGACTCAGCTGCTGGAACGTGGCCACATGGGCTATCTCATCTATGCCGTGGACACGTCTGGGAAGAATAAAGAATTGAGAGTTGAGGATGTGCCAGTAGTAGCAGAATTTGCTGATGTATTTCTAGAGGAGATCCCAGGGTTCCCACCGGCTAGAGAAGTTGAGTTTGGGATCGAGTTGTTACCGGGGACATCCGCTATCTCTCGTGCACCTTACAGGATGGCACCGGCAGAGTTGAGAGAGTTGAAGGAGCAGTTGCAGGAGCTCCTTGACAATGGATATATACGTCCGAGCGTATCGCCATGGGCGCACCGGTTCTCTTTGTGAAGAAGAAGGACGGTTCGATGCGGTTGTGCATCGATTACCGGCAACTGAATAAAGCCACAGTAAAGAACAAATATCCTCTCCCAAGGATTGATGATTTGTTTGATCAGTTGCAAGGTACCAGACTTTATAGCAAGATTGATTTGAGGTCCGGGTATCACCAGATTCGAGTCAGAGAGGAAGATGTACAGAAGACAGCATTTCGGACTCGATATGGACATTATGAGTTCCTAGTGATGCCGTTCGGCGTGACGAATGCTCCAGCGGTCTTTATGAGTCTGATGAACAGAGTGTTTCAGCCGTATCTTGATCAGTTCGTCATCGTGTTCATCGAGGACATTCTCATCTATTCCCAGAGCGAGGAAGAGCACGTGAAACACTTGAGGACAGTGCTCCAGATTCTCATAGATCACCAGTTGTATGCCAAGCTCAGTAAGTGTGAATTTTGGTTGAGCAGTGTAGTATTTCTGGGGCATGTCATATCCAGCAGCGGGATATCTGTAGATCCCAAGAAGATTGAAGCTGTGATGGAGTGGGCTGCACCCACTTCTGTACCTGAGATACGGAGCTTCCTTGGTTTGGCCGGTTATTATCGACGCTTTGTCGAGGGATTTTCGAAGATTGCCAAGCCGTTGACACAGTTGACCCAGAAGGGAGTACCATTCTTTTAGTCAGAAGCTTGTGAGGAGAGCTTCCAGGAGTTGAAGCACCGTTTGACGACGGCGCCAGTATTGGTGATTCCTACAGAAAACTCCAGATTTGTTTTGTATACCAATGCATCACTTCAGGGCCTTGGGTGTGTATTGATGCAAGATAAGCATGTGGTAGCTTATGCATCGAGGCAGTTGAAGCCGCATGAGACCAGATACCCAGTCCATGACTTGGAATTGGCGGATATCATCTTCGCCCTGAAGATTTGGAGACATTATTTGTATGGTACTTCATTTACCATTTACACGGATCACAAGAGCCTCAAGTTTTTATTCACTCAGGCGAGCTGAACATGAGGCAGAGAAGGTGGATGGACTTACTCAAGGACTATGATTGTGAGATTGAGTACCATCCCGGAAAGGCTAATTTGACAACAGACGCTTTGAGCCGGAAAGTGAGGAGTTCTGCTGAGGATGTCATCCATTTGTCGGCCATGATGACCTCCTATTGCCATCTAGGCTATGATTTCGACATAGATGCATTACCTGTGCATGTATCGACCTTACTAGTTGAGCCAGATATCTATGAGAACATCAGGAGAGCTCAGAGGTCAGATGATGAGGTTCAGAGGTGGTTATCTTTAGTACATCTTCGTCAGCCATCGAAGTTCAGAGTGGCCGATGACGGATCCTTGAGATTGGGTAACCGCTGGGTGGTTCCGAGTACGCCGGAGTTGCGTAGAGGGATCTTGGAGCGAGCTCATAGTAGCAGACTTAGCATCCACCCAGGCGGAAAGAAGATGTATAAAGATCTGCGTAATCAGTTCTGGTGGAAAAGGATGAAATCTGATGTCGTCACTTTTGTTAAGAGGTGTTTGATCTGCCAGCAAGTTAAGGCAGAGAGACAGAGACCTGGCGGCGAATTGAAGTGCTTGGAGATACCGAAGTGGAAGTGGGAGCACATTTCCATGGACTTCGTAACTCACTTACCGAGGAGTACTTCAGGCTTTGATGCTATTTGGGTGATTGTGGATCGATTGACTAAGGTAGCTCATTTCATCCCCTATAGCATGACTTTCACCTTTTTGAGGATGGCGCAGTTGTATATTCGAGATGTGGTGAGATTGCATGGGATCCCTATTTCCATAGTGTCGGATCGATACCCACGATTCACATCTCATTTTTGGGAGGGTCTTCAGTCAACCTTGGGAACTGAAGTTAGATTGAGCACTGCATATCATCCTCAGATGGATGGCCAGACCGAGCGTACTATCCAGACGCTCGAGGACATGTTGAGAGCTTGTGTATTGGAGTTCGATGTTTCTTGGCAGGATTCGGTAGCCTTGGTAGAGTTTTCTTATAATAACAGCTACCAGGCGAGTATTCAGATGGCTCCTTTTGAAGCTCTTTATGGCAGACGGTGTAAATCACCCTTGTGTTGGGTTGATTTGGACCGCAAATCGGTCGGAGGACCAGAGTTGATTCGGGAGATGGAAGAGAAGATAAAGATGATAAGGCAGAAAATGAAAGTAGCCCAGGACAGACAGGCAGCTTATGCGAATAAACGGCGGAGACCGTTGGAATTTTAGTTGGGAGATAAGGTTTTTTTGAAGATCTCGCCTTTCAGAGGCGTTGTGCGATTTGGGATGCGCGGGAAACTGTCTCCGAGGTATGTTGGACCGTACGAGATTTTGCAGCGCGTTGGCACTTTGGCTTACCGACTAGCTCTGCCACCTTCTTTATCTGGTATACACGATGTGTTTCATGTATCGATGCTACGGAAGTATGAGCCGGATCCATCTCATGTGTTACAGCCTTCCGAGGGTCAGTTAGAATCCGATGTATCTTATGTGGAACGGCCTGTCAGAATTCTGGATCGAGCTGACCGTAGACTTCGGAATAAAGTGATACCTATGATCAAAGTTCAGTGGGATCGCAGGGGTGTCGAGGAGGCTACGTGGGAGACGGAGCGGCATATGGTGCAGCACTACCCGGAACTATTCTCTGGTACATGATTATGTTTAGTTTCTTTTTGGGGGTAAGTGCATGCGATTTCGAGGACGAAATCTTATAAGTAGGGGAGTATTGTGATATCCCCGAAATGATTAATTGCAATTTGGGCATTAATTGTGTTTATATGATTAATTATGGTGGTAATTAATAGATTATGCGCTGGATTTATTTAATGTATTGAAATGCTTAGTCACGTGATAGAGTGACCCGGGAGAGCATTTCAGAGTGCATGTTGTGCATGTTGGGAAAATTGTTATTAGCATGATTTATTTGCCATGGTTAGCAATTAATTGTAAAACATGAGTTTAATTGTGATTATGGTGCATTTTGGTGAAATGCCTTTTAAATATCATGTTGGGGTGTTTTATACACCATGGATTTGTGGAATGCATTTTTAATTTAACCCAACCCCTTATACCCCAACCCCCACCTCACCTTCACTTTACTTTCCCAATCCACCACCCAAACCCTTCCTTTTCTCTTCATTTTCGTTTTTGAGCTTAGGGGTGAAGAGAAATTCTTGCAAAAAGTTGATTTGTGAAGTTTATTGGGAGATTTGAGGTCCCAAGAGGTATGGATACCTCTATGTCATTTTTGTTGTGTTTGGTTTAGTTTGAAATGGTTTTGAATGATTTTGAAATGGGTTTGTTGTGGGTTGGTGTTGTTTTGGTTGAGAGTTGGATTTATGCTTGTTTTGAGGTGCATTTTGGAGGATTATGATGTTATTTTGTTGTGGGTTTTGATGGTTAAGTTTTTGGTATGGGTTGGGAAGGTTTTGGTGTGCTTTAATGGTGAAAATCGCGAGTCTGTGCGAGGCGATCGACCGCCTGAAAAGAGGCGACCGATCGCCTATGGGCAGTAGCAAAATTGCAGGGCAGGTGATCGATCGCCTGAAATGAGGCGACCGATCGCCGAGAGGCAGTAGCCAATTCATGGGGTAGGCGATCGATCGCCATGTTTGGCGCGATCGATCGCCGCGAAGAAAAAATTGAGGCGTTCGATCGCCTCAACGAAGCGATCGATCGCCAGCTGTGGAATTTTGAAAATTGATTTCTTTTGACGAATTTTTGGTATTGGACTATTATTTGGCTTCTAATATGGGGTTGTGTGATTGTGTAGAACCATCCCAGGTAGCAACGCAACCAAGGAAGTGAAGCCATATCAATTCCACTTTTGGAAAGGTACGTAGAGGACGTACGGGCAGCCAACGGTACATGTATCTAATATACTCATTGTTTATGCATTGTGGATGCGAGTATATATGTGATTATGCATTGTGGATGCAAATACATGTTGAATTATGCATGATGATTGTATATGCATATGATGGTTATTGGTGCACATCCCATGAGTCGTGGTCATCCCTTGATGATTTTAATGCTTGCCACTATTTGGTTTGTTTCCGCTAAATGTGAAGTGAGGGGTGGGAGCGCCGCATGTCACATTTGAGCGTGGTTATCATATAGGGCGAGGAAAGAATATTTATCGCTCAATGTGAAGCTAGGGGTGGGAGCGCCGCATGTCCATTGAAGCGAGGTTATTCTATGCCGCCTATATGTAAATAAGCGAGGGGCATTAAAATACATTGTGATGGACAGACTAGGGATTGGTGATTGGTATTTGGTTTGATGAGATGGTATTGTGTCATGACATGTCTAGACCATTAAATAATCTATTGATTATACTCATGAGTTATGGTACATGGACAACCAAAATGGAAGCGTTTTGAAATGCATGGGAAAACAGGAAGTGTTTTATTGTGATTTATGCATTTACGCTTTATATTCATATTGTGTTGAATATGAATGATATTATTGCTCATGTTTGGGGGTTGTCCTTGTAGGTACACTTTTGGCATGATAAGAAGGGCTAAGCGGGTTGAGGTGGTGAGCTTGTGAAGAATTCTTTTGAGAAAGGAAGGACAGGATTAATTTTGTATAGTATATACTCTAGGAGTAGTGTAAAGCTATAATTGATAACATTCATTTGATTTGGGAATGTAACTAATCCAATGATAGTCCTTATTTTGGCATGTAATTCTTAAGGCTCATAGTCTCAACACGATTATTTTACTCTGATAATTTATATTAGCTCTAATTATGCCTTTAATCCGCACTTAAGGAACTAGGGTCCTTACAGTTCCGATGTGTGAGTCGATGGCATAACTCGAGCTACAATAAATGAAAACCAAGAGTTTGCCTTCTCCTTCAGATCTGATATCAATACAAGCTATGGTTTTCCATCGGCGTTCAGTCGCCATTGAGTTCCCTCTACACATATGGTGGATAAAATAGCATCAAAGTCAATGTGATTCCGGCAATATATGGAATAGTCATCCTCCGAAATGTTCGGCATGTTGTATAATGCATTGATAGCCTGTGAATCAAAAAGAACTGGTTGTTGTCGTACAGAGACAATGTTGGCTTCAATGTGGTTCTGTGCCCGGAGGTTGGAGTAGAACTCCCTGACTAGAGACACCGCCACATCTCGTGGTTGGTGGACAAAAGTATACCACTCTCGCCGGAGTGCCTCTTGATCACCGCACAACCGAGCTTGCTCGTGTCCATTCCCCGTTCCCGGATCAGATTTTTCTTCCGGTACACCTCATAAAACTTTGTAGCTTCCTTATTTATAAACTTGTAGGAGTCGAACTCCTCAGGAACGAAAACTACCTGCTTTTGCTTTCGCTTTGGTGCCATCCCTAGAATCAAAATCACCAATACCACTCCCAACCAACACAATATGGAAATCAAGCACAAGTCCTCCAACCAACAATCCAAGTTAGGCTACTAACCAAACCACACAATAATCAATAAGGAGCCCTTCAATTCTCCCCCAAACTTATCAAGACCAAACAATTCCAACTTCACCAATTCACAATTCAAAATCTTATTTTTTTCACACCCCAACACTTAATTGACAATCAATAAATGGCCCATGTATAACAAAGCTTAAATACCTCAACAAATTTCAAAAATTTGCTACTTGGTAGTCCTTAGCTTTCCATAGCTTCAACTTGGAGTGTAGGGTGCTCAAAACTCCTTTTCCCTTGATAATTCCTGTGAAAGATTGAAGCTTGATGTTAGAATTGAAGATAACTGTCGAAAATTTGAAGAAAATTTGAAGGAGGGTGGATTGGGAGAGATTTGAGGAAAATTGGTAAAACTGGGGGAGGGTTTCAATTTTTTTAGTGTGTGTATTGTGTGAAAAAGTGTGGAATCTGATTAAAAAAACAAAATGTTTGACCTCGCGATCGATCGCGGATGTTTGCCGATCGATCGCGAGACCTTTCTGGAACGGCGCGATCGATCGCGATGGTATGGCGATCGATCGCCAAGACACACTGCCCGAATGTTTTTTATTTTTTTTATTAACACTTTTTTCTCGGGATTCGTTCTCCTCCACCCACTTTGCAAAATTGACACATGGAGTCAATTCCTGGAACAAAATTGCAATTAAAACAAACACTAACTAAAAATTTAAAATGAAGAAAATGGAGAAAAATGGTGTTCTTAATTTATAGTCCCAAGCTGGACTTATTTCCAAATCGCTTTAAGAGTCAAAATGGACAATATTAGGCGGACTGAAATCATGTCCATGATAGTGCTTCAGCCACTGTCCATTGACTGTGAAGGTGCCTTTTGTTGGATCATTGATCTCGATCGCTCCGGATGGAAATACTCTTGTGATAGTGAATAGTCCTTGCCATCGAGACTTCAACTTACCTGGAAAGAGTCTCAATCTGGAGTTAAAAAGTAAGACCAAATCTTCTTCTTTGAAATCACGCTGGCTGAGCTTAGCATCATGCCACTTTTTTGTTTTGTCTTTATAGATCTTGGCATTCTCATAAGCTTGGTTTCTAAACTCATCCATTTAATTTAAGTGTAGAAGACGTTTTTCACCTGCAGCAGTTAAAAATCAAAATTCAGATTCTTTATTGCCCAAAATGCCTTGTGTTCTAGTTCGACAGGAAGATGACATGCTTTTCCAAAAACTAACCTATATGTTGTAGTACCAATAGGTATTTTAAATGCAGTCCTATATGCCCATAAAGCATCATCTAACCTCAAGGACCAATCTTTTCTAGACATATTGACCGATTTTTCCAAAATCCGTTTCACTTCTCGATTAGAAACTTCTACTTGGCCGCATGTTTGTGGGTGGTAAGGTGTTGCAACCTTGTGGGTGACACCATATTTGCTCAAAAGTTTTTCAAATAGTTTATTGCAAAAGTGTGACCCACCGTCACTAATGATTGCTCGAGGAGTGCCAAATTAAATAAAAATGTTCTTTTTTAAAATTTTTACCACCACTCTAGCATCATTAGTGCGTGAAGCTTCAGCCTCAACCCATTTTGAGACGTAGTCCACAGTGACAAGTATGTAATAATTAGAACATGAAATTGGAAATGGTCCGATAAAGTCTATGCCCCAAACATCAAATAAATCACATTCAAGCATATTGTTTAAAGGCATTTCATGTCTCCTAGAAATGTTACCCGTTCTTTGGCATTTATCACAAGTGGACACATACCTGTATGCATCTTTAAATAAGGTGGGCCAGTAAAAACCCCATTCAAGTACCTTGGCAGCAGTTTTTGATGGACCCATGTGTCCCCCTACCTCTCGGTCATGACAGTGGCTCATAATAGATGCCATCTCCTCCTCTGGAACACACCTCCTGAACATGTTGTCTGCACAAACTTTGAACAACAATGGTTCCTCCCACATGTAGTGTTCAACATCATATAAGAATTTCTTTTTTTGATAAAATGTCATTTGTGGGAGGATATCGCTAACCAAATAGTTTGCAAAATCGGATTAAACGCAGTTTAGCGACTTTTTTAGCAAGAAGATATTTAAGTGCCGAGTGATCAGTGTACACAATTACTTTTGATAGACAGAGATAAGAGTGACATTTATCAAACGCAAATACTACTGCTAGAAGTTCTTTCTCAGTGGTGGCATAGCTTTGTTGTGCCTCATTCTACTAGCATAGTAAATAGTATGAAATACCTTATTCCGTCTTTGTCCCAATACTGCTCCGACAACTGTGTCACTAGCATCACACATCAACTCAAATGGCATATCCCAATCCAGTGCTACCAACACATGTGTTGTTATTAACTTCTCCTTCAATGTCTCGAATGCCTGCACACAATCAGGATTAAAATCAAAAGGTGCATCTTTAGTCAATAAATGAGAGAGTAGTTTTGAAATTTTTGAAAAATCTTTAATAAATCTCCTGTAAAAACCCGCATGGCATAGGAAGCTTTGAACCCCCTTCACTGATGCTGGTGGAGGTAGTTCCTGTATCACTTGAATCTTTGCTCGGTCCACTTCCATACCCTTGTGGGATATTTTGTGTCCCAAGACTATTCCTTCTTGTACCATGAAGTGACATTTCTCCCAATTTAGTACCAAATTTGTCTCTTCACACCTTATTAGTACTAAGTCAAGGTTATTTAAGCAAGAATCAAAAGAATCCCCAAAGACAGAAAAGTCATCCATAAAGACCTCTAATAATTTTTCAACCATATCATGAAAAATAGACATCATACATCTTTGAAAAGTTGCAGGCGCATTACACAATCCAAATGGCATTCTCCTAAATGAAAATGTACCATAAGGACAAGTGAAGGTAGTCTTCTCTTGGTCCTCAGGTGCAATAGCTATTTAATTATACCCAGAATAGCCATCTAGAAAACAATAGAAATCATACCCTGCCAGACGCTCTATCATTTGGTCAATGAATGGGAGGGGAAAATGGTCTTTACGGGTGGCGTCATTTAACTTTCTATAATCAATGCAGATGCGCCAACCTGTAACTGTTCTAGTATGGATCAATTCATTGTTCTCATTTTTAACTAGAGTCATACCTCCTTTCTTGGGTACACATTGCACAGGACTGACCCATGCACTATCAGAAATGGGATAGATAATACCTGCATCCAGAAGTTTGATGACCTCAGCTTTTACCACTTCTTGCATATTTGGATTCAACCGGCGTTGTGGTTGTACCACGGGTTTATAGGCATCCTCCATCAAGATCTTATGCATACATGTTGATGGGCTTATCCCTCTTATGTCCGCTACTTTCCATCCGAATGCTTTCTTATGCTCCCTCAAAATCCTAAGTAGTTTGTCTTCGTTTATACCTGTTAAAGATGAAGAGACAATTACGGGCAATGACTCATTCAAATCTAAATAAACATACTTGAGATGAGGAGGGAGGGTTTTGAGTTCAAGAGTTGGTGGTTCTTCAATAGAGGGCTTTTGTGGCTTCATGTCCCTTTTTCCCAACTCGCCTAAGTTGTTCTTCACATGCCTATTATGGGGAACATTGGCGTTTAAATAAGCGACAGTCTCTTTCAACTCGACATTCTCGTCCAGCTCTTCAATGTCATCTACCAAGCATGCTTCCAATTCATCTTGCGTGTTCCCTTAAATACATTAACAGACAACACATCAATCATATCAACACTAAAACACATATGTTCATCATGTGGGTGTTTTAAAGCTTTAAAAATGTTGAAAGTGACTTGATCCTCCCCTATATGGAGGATCAACTTCCCTTGTTGGACATCTATAAGTGCCTTTCCAGTAGCTAGGAATGGTCTTCCCAAGATCAGTGGTGTGTCCGCATCTTCTTCCGTATCCAACACGAGGAAATCTGTTGGGAAGATGAATTTATCGACCTTCACTAGGACATCCTCTATGATTCCTCGTGGGTATGTCACAGACCTATCTGCCAATTGTAAAGAAACCTGGTCGGTTTTGGCTCACCAAGCCCCAACTTCCTGAAAATTGACAAAGGCATAAGATTAATACTTGCACCTAAATCACATAAAGATTTTGTAAATGAAATAGACCCAATTGTGCAAGGTATAGAAAAACTCTCTGGATCTTTCAACTTAGGAGGTAGATTGTTTTTGACAACTGCAGAACACTCCTCAGTTAACTTAATCGTCTCATGCTCACCCAATTTCCTCTTATTCGACAGAATATTTTTCAAAAACTTAGCGTAACTACGCATTTGAAGTAAAGCATCAGCAAATGGAATATTCTTTGTAATTTCTTAAAAATTTCGAAGAATTTAGCAAAACTAGCATCTACCTTAGCCCTTTTTAATGCAGCAGGAAATGGGAGAGGGATTTGTACCTTCTTGGGTCGTGTGATAGGTGTAGTGGTAGTAGCAAACTTACCATTTCCACGTGTCTGAATGTCATTCTCACCTTCCATCTCAACTTCGTGCTCATCGTCTCGATCTTCATTCTGTGATCCAATTTCTTTTCCACTCCTCAATGAGATCGCCTTGGCTTGATCTCGGGGGTTCCGTATCACTCGGTAGGCTTCCTGGTACTCTTCCCGCTAACATATTTGCCATTTGCCCCATTTGAGTTTCCAAGTTCTTAATTGATGCATCTTGATTTTGCATCCTATTCTCCGTCATCGTCATGAACTTAGTTAGCAACTCTTCCATACTCGGCTTTGGTGGATAACCTGGTGGAGGTTGTGGATTCAAGGCAGTCTTTTGGTTGGACCAAGAGAAGTTAGGATGATTCCTCCACGGTTGGTTATAGTTGTTGAGTATGAGTTACCCTGTGGTGGTCTATTTCCTACCAAATTTGCATGTTCATTAGATTGCATAAAAGGATTACCTGCCTGACATTCCGTGCTCGAATGGTTACCTCCACATAAATCGCACATGATCACTTGAGCTTGCATGGCTGTCATGCTCAAACTGTCCATCTTCTTGTTCAAAGCCTCCAATTGAGCTTGTATTGATGTCACTTCATCCACTTGATGCATCCCAATTGGTCTCTTTGGCACATTCCTCTCAGAATGCCACTGGTAGCTGTTGGATGCCATCTCTTCCGAAAGTGTGTAGGCTTCCTCAGGTGTTTTTCTCATAATGGTTCCTCCCGCTGCTGCATCGATCATGGCTCTATTAGCAGAAAATAAACCATTATAAAATGTTTGTACCTGAAGCCAAATCGGAAGGCCATGATGTGGGCATCTTCGAAGTAGATCCTTGAAGCGCTCCCAAGCTTCATATAGTGTCTCTGGATCATGTTGCACGAATGTGGTGATATCATTGCGCATCTTAGCTATCTTGGAAGGGGGAAAGTATTTTGATAAAAAGTCTTGAGTCATCCCCTCCCAAGTATTGATCGATCCTGCAGGCAATGAATTTAACCAACTCTTAGCTTTGTCATTTAAGGAAAAAGGAAAAGTCTTAACCTGATGGCGTCGTCAGTGACGCCATTGTGCTTGAACGTGTGGCATATCTCCAAGAAGTTGGAGATATGAGCATTAGGATCATCAGTAGGCGATCCTCCAAATTGCACAGAATGTTGAATCATCTGAATTATGGCAGGCTTGATTTCGAAGTTATTAGCCTGAATCCTTGGTCTAGTGATGCTAGAGATAGTGCCTTGAAAAGATGCTTGTGCTTAGTCCATCATGGATCTTGTAATTGGCAATTCTTCGTTGTTTCCAGTACCATTCCGTCGATTATTCTCGGCCATCTCTCTAGTTTCTTTCCGAAGTCTTCTGCAAGTTCGTTCAATCTCTAAGTCAAGTGGCTCTAGTATAGGTCTGTCACTTCGTAGCATGCACTACAAAGACAACTCCCTGCAAAATTCAACACAACGAAGGGACAACAGTAGTGAAATCGTATAAACCGTAATAAAAGTAAAAATAAAAAATTATTCGAAATTATAGTCAACTAATCTCCTATGATATTACTTAAACTAGTCCCCGGCAACGGCGCCAAAAACTTGATCGCTTTTATTTTAAACAATTATTTCTCAGTGTAGCGATTTATGTACCGCAAGTGCACGGTGTCAAGTTTTAGTATAATAGTCTAAAAGTAAGGATTGTCGTACCCACAGAGACTAGTAGTAATTACCACGTTCGATTAGAATTACTATATTTAACCTACGATTATGGAATGATTATCAAACTAAATTGACTTAAACACAAAAACCAACCTAAACAGCAGCGATGGATAATGGAAGAAATATCAACATCTGTGTGTTCCATGAAATCACATCTTGGTCCAAACACGCCATCGAGACTCTACAAGGTCTCAAGTTTCTATAGAGGAAATGCAAGAAAAATCGACTCCTGACCATCCCTTGTTTACCCTAGGATTCAACAATCCTAACACAGTGTGATACCCGTGAATTAATAGTGTTAATCCCCGTGTGGTATTGATCCTTAATGGATTTTATTGGTGGCAATTATAAATTAATTGCGGTTTCGAGACTCTCGGGGATTTTAAATCCGATATTTGGAGTCTTGGGATCCAAGGGATGAGATTGTATTCTCGTCGTGGTGTTAACCTTGGAATTTGGTCTTTGGTGGGATTCAGGGTCCGGAGTACTTTGTACTGGGGCTGGTAATGGGAATTGAGGTTAGAGATATGATTTTTGAAAACAGATGATATTTAATGAATCATGATGTATTTGTGAAGGAGTCGGTATTTTGGAGCTTTGGAGCTATATATACCAAATAGACTCGGTATTCCGTCATTATACGGAATCACTTTCCTCTCTCATCTCCCTCACGTCTCTCTCACCCCAAACCCTTCCCTCTTCTCCTCTTCGAAGCAAAAATCGATGGGAGCTCATTTTGGGAGCCCGATTTCTTGAAGAGAGGCTGGTAATCATCTTCTCCTCACCTTTAGCTTCGATTTGATTATGGTTTTGTGCTAAATGGTTGAGTTTTGGGTTGGTTTTGAATTTGGGGGTTTTGGATTAAAATCTAAAAATGTTGATTTTAGTGTTTTTAATGAGTTTAAATGGTGTATTGGGGGTGTTGAGGAAGTTAGGGGTGTTGGTTTTGAGTATGGGTGTGAGAAACACTATGGAAGCTCGAATTTTTCGGAAATACGCAGGTGGCGATCGATCGCCTAGGAGGGGCGATCGATCGCGACGAGAGTTCAAATTTTGATGGCGATGAATAGTGCAGGCGATCGATCGCGTGGTCTAGGCGATCGATCGCACTAAATGAGGTGATCGATCGTCGCCCGCAAGGTTTTATTTTTTTTTGAAATTTTGGAAAATTGTCGGGATTTTGAAATCGAGGTTTAAGTGGCCCGTTTCCGGGGCAATGTTTACACTCCAATGGGAATGTTATACTTTTAAAATGGATTGGTTGGAGCCAAAGTTAATTAAACGGAATTCTCGGTTGGTTTTTTTAGCTATCTTTTGAACATATAAAATGGAATATTTTGGGTATTATGCATGCTTAGCCGGGGGGCTTTTATTTTGGTAATCGTCATGGATGGACGATAGGTTTGGAAGTTGTGAACGTGCTTGGGCACGTGATTGCATGCCTACGTTTAATTGAGAGTTATTTGCATGTTAGCACTTAAACTCATCGGGTCGTGGGACTCAGGCAAGATTGGACTGGAACTACGGAATCATAAGGTACGTATGACGTACGAGCATAGCCCTTTATTATAATTGCAATTGTTGAGTGTATGGTACGCTATATTGCAATAAATGTATATTGAATTGCATGGTTTACGGTAATCACTATGGATGGACATATATACATTGTTAATTATATGGTGCCGCTTTTGAGCGAGCAATGATTGGGATGTTGTCGCCTTTGAGCGAACATCGATTATGACGCCACTGCTGTTGCGCATGCGTGAGAATGAAACGCCGCTATTGTAGAGCGAGCAAAGAGATAGAACTACGGAGCCATAAATGAGATATATGGGATAATTATAATCATTGTTTAATGATTTGATATTATTGTTATGATATCGGAATGTGGCAAATTGATTTGTTAATCAATGTAATGATTAACTGGCATTTGGGAATTTGATGGTTTCAGTTATTTTGAGAATAGGGACAGTACAGGGAATCCCGAATGAGGATGATGCCATCCAGGGACAACTTTTGTATTTCATAGCATTTACATTTTTGTAAACTATGAATTGTATTATTGTGATTATGGGATTTGGGTTATTGGTATGCTCACCCCGTGTGGGGGCTGTCTCTGTTGGGGCAGGTTATTAGGTACATCGATGGCTTGGAGTTGAGCTCAAGCTGTGGATTTGAGGTGATTCCAGAGATCGAAGTACCAGAGACGGTATTGAGCACAACGTTTTATACATTTGATACACATAGACTCATTCGATGCTCGCATGTGAGCACTATTATGTGTATATGGTATGTATAAAAAGGCGAGGGCCTTTCTCTCTTCATTTATTTATTTATTGAATTGCTAAATGAATTGAAAACATGTTAGTGTATTATATTGGTGCATGAGATTTATGTGGTCATGGTTGGGGAAACTGGACATTATATTGAATAATGTAAAGAAATTTTATAATATGCATGATTGGCTATGATGATAAGTGGTTCTTCCCCTACATGTATGATTGTATGCACTAATGGCATGGATTAATACACTAATAACGGGTTAAGGGCACGGGGGTCCTTACATTAGTGGTATCAGAGCAGTGGTTTGCTCTTTGGGGGCTGTTGAGGGCCTGGAACATGCTGATAGGAGTGGGTAGCACATATTTATGCATGATAGTAGTTAGTGTTGTGTGACACAACTATTTTGCTTACGTGCATTTAGGATATGTGATCATAGCGGAATAATCATATGTCATGACATCTATGGAATCATAATATAACTGTTGATTATGATTGTGAGTTGTGGCACAGGGACAACCAAAGGGACCATTTTGAAATGTATTGGGATACAGGAAGTACCTTGTAACCATAGTTTATGCATTTACTCATTATAATCATATTGTGGTGAATATGGATTATCATATGCTCATGGTTTGGGATTGTGCCTGTAGGGACGCTATGACACGAAAGGCTAAGGCCAGGGTTGAAAGACACGAAACGCTAACCTGCATTTTATATACATCATGGATTATGCATTGTGGTTGCATGTATATATTGGAGTGATGATTTTAATGCTTTGCCGCTGTCACTTGAAGCGATGATAGAACACTTACCGCTGTCATGAGAAGCGAGGTGCATTAAAATACACTCATTGTGGTTGTATATATTGGAGTGATGATTTTAATGCTTTGCCGCTGTCACTTGAAGCGATGATAGAACACTTGTCGATGTCATGACAAGCGAGGTGCATTAAAATACACTCAGGGTGATGTATATTGGAATATGGAATATGCATTGTATTGCAGGTATAGAGGGAATACTTGGCGAATATCCCATGAGTCGCTGTATGGATGAGTGATGATTTTAAATGCTTTACCGCTGTCACTTGATGCGATGATAGAATACTTGCCGCTGTCATTTCGTAGCAAGGAAAGAATATTTGCCGCCAAATGTTGAAGCGAGGATGTTGCCGCATGTCGCATTTGGGCGAGGTTATTCGATGCCGCTGATATGTCGAAGCGAGGGGTATTAATGTCGTAGTCATGACAAGCGAGGTGCATTAAAATACACTACCGTAACAAGACTAGGGATCCGCTATTCTATTGGCGATTCATGCCGCCGGGTATTATATAGGAATGGTTCATTCCGGTATTCTATTGGCAATGGTTCATGCCACCGGGTATTATATAGTGATGGTTCATTCCGCCATTCTATTGGCGATGGTTTATACCGCCAGATATTCATAGCGATGGTTCATTCCGCTATTCTATTGGCGATGGTTATACCGCCGGATATTCATAGCAATGGTTCATTCCGCTATTCTATTGGCACATTACTATTTTATTAGCATTATTGTGGATGATATGCGTTGATATATGTATACCGTCAGGTGTTTGACGATGAGGTTATGGATGTCGTGTTTCGACATGTACCGTCACGAGTTGACGATGTTATATTGAATGTCATATGTTGACAGGTACCGTCACTAGATGACAAAGACATAGTGGATATCTATGTAGACGCGGAGCGTCGTTTCGATGGTTAATATAGTTAAGTATATGTATTTAGTCGTGTGGTTGAGTGCTAACGGTGAGCACATGGTAGTGTCTGGGTCACTAGTTGACGAGACCATTATGCCGAGCAGGTCGCTCGATGAATCATTGGGTGCCGTACGGGGAGTGTATCGCAGCACATAATTGAGGTAACTATTTTACGAGTAGTGGTACCTTTGGGCATACTCGTTGGTATGGCTATGGCCAAGTGACTGGTAACAGGAGTGGTTGTTGAGGAAACTACTTGCTTATGCCGAGGTGACATGTGTTAGACGTGATCACACCCACCCCTGAGGGTGTGGAATAAATCCTACGGAGTTAGGATTGCTTTGTGGTTGAGCAAGGACACCGAGATGTCCTTTGTGCATTGGTATTAGAGAAATATTGGGTGATGACTCACTACTCTAAATGGATGTTACGGTATGGTGTACCGGGATGGAACGTACGATACGTTGGTAGGCTTGGTATAAGCCTATAGAGGCAGCGTTTTGCTAGCCAGGTATTGTAGCAGTGTTATAGTGTGCTTGTGTGGCACTTATACTGCACGTTGGGACCGAGTTCGGTGAATCGTATGATGATACGATGAGGACTTATGGTAAACTCTTGCAGTCTCTATGTGGCATGATGATTGAGGCAAGGAATACCTCACGGGAACGTTTATACGTCTATTGTCTTGAGGGACTTGTACTGGGACAGCTCAATTTTGTTGGTAGTACCAACACGAGTGTCAACAAGTCGTTGTTAGCTCTAGTTGAGCATCCTTGCATATGGAATGCAACGGGAGTCACAATTGGATTTGTGGGATATAGCTAGTGGGGTAACACTACTATATTGATTTTATCTCTTGGAGAGATTTGGATTGTACTGTCATGGAGACAGCTGGTATTGGTTGAGAGTTGATTGTGAATCAACCGGGGTAAGCCCTACTAGTGTTGGACTAGGTGATGGCTTCGTACTTCCGGTGCGACGTTCGAGGAGACGTCTCCGGAGTAATGCTCGAGATTGTGTAGTACTATGGTATTAGTGCGGAGCATCTTTAGGATGAGTATACATAACGTATACGGGTTTTGGGTTGGTAATAGTGGCTTTGATGCACTATTCTGAACCAGTTGCGTATTTTTAGTTCCGTGATATGTTTTGATAAATATATCCAGGTTTCCGAACGATGGTTCGAGGTTGGAGGGTCATGAGTTTATGACGTTTTCCTTGTGAAGAAGGTAGTTCATTGGTCTGTCAATCATTATTCCCCGCGAGGTGAGAATAGCTGAAGATTGACAGTTGGTTTTGGGACTTTGGTTATGATTGGAGATACCCGGGCCTATTACTTTGAGTATGCATGTTGTGTAGGTACTTGGGTATGTATGTGAGTATGAATGCCCGTGTTTCGGTACTTGTTGAGTATCGGATTAGTACGCTTGGTTTGGTGAATCTCTGTGAGAGATTGTGGCACCTTGAGGTTGGTAATCTCGATGGCACGATGTATTCTGAGGAATAATCGTGGGGTCCGGTTGACTTCCCCTGAGGAGGGATTGTCTGGTTTTGGGACCATGGATTTCTTGCTGGTCAATTCGATAGCCTCCCTGTTTTAGGATTACTGAATCCAAGGATGAACAAGGGATGGCCAGGATTTGGATTTGTTTAGTGTCGTGATTGACACGTGTGGCGGGAATGCAATCGATCATTCTTGCATGTCCTTTCGAGAACTTGAGACCTCGTGGAGTCTCGATAGTGGGTTTGGTGTCTATCGGTGACCGTGAGTTGTTCGATCCGTATTGCAACGTGGTGCAACTACTCCCCTGTTGGAGATGGATTTTGAAATTGGGAACCGGATGTAGTTCAGGTACACTGTTGTGTACTAATCGTCACTTTGGTAACGATGTATGCTTAACATCGGTGACTAGGTCTTGAAGATATCATTGTGACGATATCTATTTGAGAATCTTGAACGATTCGTTTAGTTAGCAGTTATAGTTGGCTGACTGCTTTGAGGTGGTTGGCATTGGGATCTGCGGACGTTCCGTTGGGATTGTAATGGTTTGGGAGGTTATCCCATTCCAGGTTTTGTTGCTAGGTCGGTATCCTCGCGGCTGGAATGTCGTCCATGATGTGTTTATGATTCGACGATGTGAATCCGTTTGGATTCTGTAATCTCAGCAATACGTGGATTACGACGTGCAAATTTTGGGGACGAAATTTTATTAGTGGTGGATAATTGTGATACCCGTGAATTAATAGTGTTAATCCCCATGTGGTATTGATCCTTAATGGATTTTATTGGTGGCAATTATGAATTAATTACGGTTTCAAGACTCTCGGGGATTTTAAATCCGATATTTGGAGTCTTGAGATCCAAGGGATGAGATTCTATTCTCGTCGTGGTGTTAACCTTGGAATTTGGTCTTTGGTGGGATTTGGGGTCCGTAGTACTTTGTACTGGGGCTGGTAATGAGAATTGAGGTTATAGAGATGATTTTTGAAAACATATGATATTTAATGAATCATGATGTATTTGTGAAGGAGTCGGTATTTTGGAGCTTTGGAGCTATATATACCAAATAGACTCGGTATTCCGTCATTATACGGAATCACTTTCCTCTCTCATCTCCCTCACGTCTCTCTCACCCCAAACCCTTCCCTCTTCTCCTCTTGGAAGCAAAAATCGACAGGGGCTCATTTTGGGAGCCCGATTTCTTGAAGAAAGGCTGGTAATCTTCTTCTCCTCACCTTTAGCTTCGATTTGATTATGGTTTTGTGCTAAATGGTTGAGTTTTGGGTTGGTTTTGAATTTGGGGGTTTTGGATTAAAATCTAAAATGTTGATTTTAGTGTTTTTATTGAGTTTGAATGGTGTATTGAGGGTGTTGAGGAAGTTAGGGGTGTTGGTTTTGAGTATGGGTGTGAGAAACACCATGGAAGCTCGAATTTTTTGGAAAAACGCAGTTGGCGATCGATCGCCTAGGAGGGGCGATCGATCGCGATGAGGAGTTCAAATTTTGATGGCGATGAACAGTGCAGGCGATCGATCGCGTGGTCTAGGCGATCGATCACGAGCACATTGGCGATCGATCGCGAGGGGTGGCGATCGATCGCGTGTAGGCATTTTTGCCCACTGGACAGGGGCGATCGATCGCGCTAAATGAGGCGATCGATCGCCGCCCGCAAGGTTTTATTTTTTTTTTTAATTTTGGAAAATTATCGGGATTTTGAAATCGAGGTTTAAGTGGCCCGTTTCCGGGGCAATGTTTACACTCCAATGGGAATGTTATACTTTTAAAATGGATTGGTTGGAGCGAAAGTTAATTAAACGGAATTCTCGGTTGGGTTTTTTTTGCTATCTTTTCAACATATAAAATGGAATATTTTGGGTATTATGCATGCTTAGCTGGGGGGCTTTTATTTTGGTAATCGTCATGGATGGACGATAGGTTTGGAAGTTGTGAACGTGCTTGGGCACGTGATTGCATGCCTACGTTTAATTGAGAGTTATTTGCATGTTAGCACTTAAACTCATCGGGTCGTGGGACTCAGGCAAGATTGGACTGGAACTACGGAATCATAAGGTACGTATGACGTACGAGCATAGCCCTTTATTATAATTACAATTGTTGAGTGTATGGTACGCTATATTGCAATAAATGTATATTGAATTGCATGGTTTATGGTAATCACTATGAATGGACATATATACATTGGGAATTATATGGTGCCGCTTTTGAGCGAGCAATGATTGGGATGTTGTCGCCTTTGAGCGAACATCGGTTATGACGCCACTGCTGTTGAGCATGCGTGAGAATGAAACGCCGCTATTGCAGAGCGAGCAATGAGATAGAACTACGGAACCATAAATGAGATATATGGGATAATTGTAATCATTGTTTAATGATTTGATATTATTGTTATGATATCGGAATGTGGCAAATTGATTTGTTAATCAATGTAATGATTAACTGGCATTTGGAAATTTGATGGTTTCAGTTATTTTGAGAACAGGGACAGTACAGGGAATCCCGGATGAGGATGATGTCATCCAGGGAGCATGTTTTATATTTCATAGCATTTACATTTTTGTAAATTATGAATTGTATTATTGTGATTATGGGATTTGGGTTATTGGTATGCTCACCCCGTGTGGGGGCTGTCTCTGTTGGGGCAGGTTATTAGGTACATCGATGGCTTGGAGTTGAGCTCAAGCTGTGGATTTGAAGTGATTCCAGAGATCGAAGTACCAGAGACGGTATTGAGCACGACGTTTTATACATTTGATACACATAGACTCATTCGATGCTCGTATGTGAGCACTATTATGTGTATATGGTATGTATAAAAAAGGCGAGGGCCTTTCTCTCTTCATTTATTTATTTATTGAATTACTAAATGAATTGAGAACATGTTAGTGTATTATATTGGTGCATGAGATTTATGTGGTCATGGTTGGGCAAACTGGACATTATATTGAATAATGTAAAGAAATTTTATAATATGCATGATTGGCTATGATGATAAGTGGTTTTTCCCCTACATGTATGATTGTATGCAGTAATGGCATGGATTAGTACACTAATAACGGGTTAAGGGCACGGGGGTCCTTACATTAGTGGTATCAGAGCAGTGGTTTGCTCTTTGGGGCTGTTGAGGGCCTGGAACATGCTGATAGGAGTGGGTAGCACATATTTATGCATGATAGTGGTTAGTGTTGTGTGACACAACTATTTTGCTTACGTGCATTTAGGATATGTGATCATAGCGGAACAATCATATGTCATGACATCTATGGAATCATAATATAACCTGTTGATTATGATTGTGAGTTGTGGCACAGGGACAACCAAAGGGAGCATTTTGAAATGCATTGTGATACAGGAAGTACCCTGTAACCATAGTTTATGCATTTACTCATTATAATCATATTGTGGTGAATATAGATTATCATATGCTCATGGTTTGAGATTGTGCCTGTAGGGACGCTATGACACGAAAGGCTAAGGCCAGGGTTGAAAGACACGAAACGGTAACCTGCATTTTATATACATCATGGATTATGCATTGTGGTTGCATGTATATATTGGAGTGATGATTTTAATGCTTTGCCGATGTCACTTGAAGCGATGATAGAACACTTGCCGCTGTCATGAGAAGCGATGTGCATTAAAATACACTCATTGTGTTTGAATAAATTGGAGTGATGATTTTAATGCTTTGCCGCTGTCACTTGAAGCGATGATAGAACACTTGCCGCTGTCATGACAAGCGAGGTGCATTAAAATACACTCAGGGTGATGTATATTGGAATATGGAATATGCATTGTATTGCAGGTATAGAGGGAATACTTGGTGAATATCCCATGAGTCGCTGTTATGGATGAGTGATGATTTTAAATGCTTTGCCGCTGTCACTTGATGCGATGATAGAATACTTGTCGCTGTCATTTCGTAGCGAGGAAAGAATATTTGCCGCCAAATGTTGAAGCGAGGGTGTTGCCGCATGTCGCATTTGGGCGAGGTTATTCGATGCCGCTGATATGTCGAAGCGAGGGGTATTTATGCCGTAGTCATGACAAGCGAGGTGCATTAAAATACACTACCGTAACAAGACTAGGGATCTGCTATTCTATTGGCGATTCATGCCGCCGGGTATTATATAGGAATGGTTCATTCCGTTATTCTATTGGCAATGGTTCATGCCACCGGGTATTATATAGTGATGGTTCATTCCGCTATTCTATTGGGGATGGTTTATACCGCCAGATATTCATAGCGATGGTTCATTCCGCTATTCTATTGGCGATGGTTTATACTGCCGGATATTCATAGCGATGGTTCATTCCGATATTCTATTGGCGATGGTTCATGTCGCCGGGTATTATATAGAGATGGTTCTTTCCGCTATTCTATTGGCGATGGTTTATACCGCCGGATATTCATAGCGATGGTTCATTCCGCTATTCTATTGGCGATGGTTTATGCCGCCGGATATTCATAGCGATGGTTCATTCCGCTATTCTATTGGCGATGGTTCATGCCGCCGGGTATTATATAGCTATGGTTCATTCCGCTATTCTATTGGCGATGGTTTATACCGCTGGGTATTCATAGCGATGGTTCATTCCGCTATTCTATTGGCGATGGTTCATACCGCCGTATATTTATAGCGATGTTTTATGCCGCCGGCTCTATGGTGAGGGATCATGCAGCTGATTCTATTGGCGATGGGTTATACCGCTATGTACGTAGTACTGGATTATGCCGCCTACGAGCGATGGGTGCTGATTGCGTACCACTGTTGGATGACGGAGACAAGTATGCCGCTATCTTGTTAGCGATGAGGTATTGCACATTACTATTTTATTAGCATTATTATGGATGATATGCGTTGATATATGTATACCGTCAGGTGTTTGACAATGAGGCTATGGATGTCGTGTTTCGACATGTACCGTCACTTGTTGATGATGTTATATTGAATGTCATATGTTGACAGGTATCGTCACTAGATGACGAAGACATAGTGGATATCTATGTAGACGCGTAGCGTCGTTTCGATGATTAATACATTTAAGTATATGTATTTAGTCGTGTGGTTGAGTGCTAACGGTGAGCACATGGTAGTGTCTGGGTCACTAGTTGACGAGACCATTATGCCAAGCAGGTCGCTCGATGAATCATTGGGTGCGCCGTACGGGGAGTGTATCGCAGCACATAATTGAGGTAACTATTTTACGAGTAGTGGTACCTTTGGGCATACTCGTTGGTATGGCTATGGCCAAGTGACTGGTAACAGGAGTAGTTGTTGAGGAAACTATTTGCTTATGACGAGGTGACATGTGTTAGACGTGATCACACCCACCCCTGAGGGTGTGGAATAAATCCTACGGAGTTAGGATTGCTTTGTGGTTGAGCAAGGACACCGAGATGTCCTTTGTGCATTGGTATTAGAGAAATATTGTGTGATGACCCACTACTCTAAATGGATGTTACGGTATGGTGTACCGGGATGGAACGTATGATACTTTGGTAGGCTTGGTATAAGCCTATAGAGGCAGCGTTTTGCTAGCCAGGTATTGTAGCAGTGTTATAGTGTGCTTGTTGTGGCACTTATACTGCACGTTGGGACCGATTTCGGTGAATCGTATGATGATACGATGAGGACTTATGGTAAACTCTTGCAGTCTCTATGTGGCATGATGATTGAGGCAAGGAATACCTCACGGGAACGTTTATACGTCTATTGTCTTGAGGGACTTGTACTGGGACAGCTCAATTTTGTTGGTAGTACCAACACGAGTGTCAACAAGTCGTTGTTAGCTCTAGTTGAGCATCCTTGCATATGGAATGCAACGGGAGTCACAATTGGATTTGTGGGATATAGCTAGTGGGGTAACACTACTATATTGATTTTATCTCTTGGAGAGATTTGGATTGTACTGTCATGGAGACAGCTGGTATTGGTTGAGAGTTGATTGTGAATCAACCGGGGTAAGCCCTACTAGTGTTGGACTAGGTGATGGCTTCGTACTTCCGGTGAGACGTTCGAGGAGACGTCTCCGGAGTAATGCTCGAGATTGTGTAGTACTATGGTATTAGTGCGGAGCATCTTTAGGATGAGTATACATAACGTATACGGGTCTTGGGTTGGTAATAGTGGCTTTGATGCACTATTCTGAACCAGTTGCGTATTTTTAGTTCCGTGATATGTTTTGATAAATATATCCAGGTTTCCGAACGGTGGTTCGAGGTTGGAGGGTCATGAGTTTATGACGTTTTCCTTGTGAAGAAGGTTGTATTGTTATACCTACCGGTTGAATCTTTTGGGAGATTCGTTGTTTTGGTTGGTGTGGTGTTGATGTTGGAATCACACCATTGGTCATTTGTTTGTCAATCATTATTCTCCGCGAGGTGAGAATAGCTGAAGATTGACAGTTGGTTTTGGGACTTTGGTTATGATTGGAGATACCTGGGCCTATTACTTCGAGTATGCATGTTGTGTAGGTACTTGGGCATGTATGTGAGTATGAATGCCCGCGTTTCGGTACTTGTTGAGTATCGGATTAGTACGCTTGGTTTGGTGAATCTCTATGAGAGATTGTGGCACCTTGAGGTTGGTAATCTCGATGGCACGATGTATTCTGAGGAATAATCGTGGGGTCCGATTGACTTCCCCTGAGGAGGGATTGTCTGGTTTTGGGACCATGGATTTCTTGCTGGTCAATTCAATAGCCTCCCTGTTTTAGGATTGCTGAATCCCAGAATGAACAAGGGATGGCCAGGATTTGGATTTGTTTAGTGTCGTGATTGACACGTGTGGCGGGAATGCAATCGATCATTCTTGCATGTCCTTTCGAGAACTTGAGACCTCGTGGAGTCTCGATAGTGGGTTTGGTGTCTATCGGTGACCGTGAGTTGTCCGATCCGTATTGTAACGTGGTGCAATTACTCCCCTGTTGGAGATGGATTTTGAAATTGGGAACCGGATGTAGTCCAGGTACACTGTTGTGTACTAATCGTCACTTTGGTAACGATGTATGCTTAACATCGGTGACTAGGTCTTGAAGATATCATTGTGACGATATCTATTTGAGAATCTTGAACGATTCGTTTAGTTAGCAGTTATAGTTGGCTGACTGCTTTGAGGTGGTTGGCATTGGGATATGCTGACGTTCCGTTGGGATTGTAATGATTTGGGAGGTTATCCCATTCCAGGTTTTGGTGCGAGGTCGGTATACTCGCGGCTGGAATGTCGTCCATGATGTGTTCATGATTCGACGATGTGAATCCATTTGGATTCTGTAATCTCGGCAATACGTGGAGTACGACGTGCAAATTTCGGGGACAAAATTTTATTAGTGGTGGATAATTGTGATACCCGTGAATTAATAGTGTTAATCCCCGTGTGGTATTTATCCTTAATGGATTTTATTGGTGGCAATTATGAATTAATTACGGTTTCGAGACTCTCGGGGATTTTAAATCCGATATTTGGAGTCTTGGGATCCAAGGGATGAGATTGTATTCTCGTCGTGGTGTTAACCTTGGAATTTGGTCTTTGGTGGGATTCGGGGTCCGTAGTACTTTGTACTGGGGCTGGTAATGAGAATTGAGGTTAGAGAGATGATTTTTGAAAACACATGATATGTAATGAATCATGATGTATTTGTGAAGGAGTCGATATTTTGGAGCTTTGGAGCTATATATACCAAATAGACTCGGTATTCCGTCATTATACGGAATCACTTTCCTCTCTCATCTCCCTCACGTCTCTCTCACCCCAAACCCTTCCCTCTTCTCCACTTGGAAGCAAAAATCGATGGGGGCTCATTTTGGGAGCCCGATTTCTTGAAGAAAGGCTGGTAATCTTCTTATCCTCACCTTTAGCTTCGATTTGATTATGGTTTTGTGCTAAATGGTTGAGTTTTGGGTTGGTTTTGAATTTGGGGGTTTTGGATTAAAATCTAAAATGTTGATTTTAGTGTTTTTATTGAGTTTAAATGGTGTATTGGGGGTGTTGAGGAAGTTAGGGGTGTTGGTTTTGAGTATGGGTGTGAGAAACACCATGGAAGCTCGAATTTTTTTGGAAAAACGCAGGTGGCGATCGATCGCCTAGGAGGGGCGATCAATCGCGACGAGCAGTTCAAATTTTGATGGCGATGAACAGTGCAGGCGATCTATCGCGTGGTCTAGGCGATCGATCACGAGCACGTTGGTGATCGATCGCGAGGGGTGGCGATCGATCGCATGTAGGCGTTTTTGCCCACTGGACAGGGGCGATCGATTGCGCTAAATGAGGCCATCGATTGCCGCCCGCAAGGTTTTTTTTTTTTTTTGAAATTTTGGAAAATTGTCGGGATTTTGAAATCGAGGTTTAAGTGGCCCGTTTCCGGGGCAATGTTTACACTACAATGGGAATGTTATACTTTTAAAATGGATTGGTTGGAGCCAAAGTTAATTAAACAGAATTCTCGGTTGGGTTTTTTTAGCTATCTTTTCAACATATAAAATGGAATATTTTGGGTATTATGCATGCTTAGCTGGGGGGCTTTTATTTTGGTAATCGTCATGGATGGACGATAGGTTTGGAAGTTGTGAACGTGCTTGGGCACGTGATTGCATGCCTACGTTTAATTGAGAGTTATTTGCTTGTTAGCACTTAAACTCATCGGGTCGTGGGACTCAGGCAAGATTGGACTGGAACTACGGAATCATAAGGTACGTATGACGTACGAGCATAGCCCTTTATTATAATTACAATTGTTGAGTGTATGGTACGCTATATTGCAATAAATGTATATTGAATTGCATGGTTTATGGTAATCACTATGAATGGACATATATACATTGGGAATTATATGGTGCTGCTTTTGAGCGAGCAATGATTGGGATGTTGTCGCCTTTGAGCGAACATCGGTTATGACGCCACTGCTGTTGAGCATGCGTGAGAATGAAACGCCGCTATTGCAGAGCGAGCAATGAGATAGAACTACGGAACCATAAATGAGATATATGGGATAATTGTAATTATTGTTTAATGATTTGATATTATTGTTATGATATCGGAATGTGGCAAATTGATTTGTTAATCAATGTAATGATTAACTGGCATTTGGGAATTTGATGGTTTCAGTTATTTTGAGAACAGGGACAGTACAGGGAATCCCGGATGAGGATGATGCCATCCAGGGAGCATCTTTTATATTTCATGCCATTTACATTTTTGTAAATTATGAATTGTATTATTGTGATTATGGGATTTGGGTTATTGGTATGCTCACCCCGTGTGGGGGCTGTCTCTGTTGGGGCAAGTTATTAGGTACATCGATGGCTTGGAGTTGAGCTCAAGCTGTGGATTTGAGGTGATTCCAGAGATCGAAGTACCAGAGACGGTATTGAGCATGACGTTTTATAAATTTGATACACATAGACTCATTCGATGCTCGCATGTTAGCACTATTATGTGTATATGGTATGTATAAAAAGGCGAGGGCCTTTCTCTCTTCATTTATTTATTTATTGAATTGCTAAATGAATTGAGAACATGTTAGTGTATTATATTGGTGCATGAGATTTATGTGGTCATGGTTGGGGAAACTGGACATTATATTGAATAATGTAAAGAAATTTTATAATATGCATTATTGGCTATGATGATAAGTGGTTTTTCCCCTACATGTCTGATTGTATGCACTAATGGCATTGATTAATACACTAATAACGGGTTAAGGGCACGGGGGTCCTTACACACAGGGATGCTATCGAATTACCCAGTAATGAACTACCATGCCCCAACACACGACAAGTCCCTCAAAACATTTAACATATAAATGTCCTCGTGAGGTATTCCCTGCCTCAAACCTCATGCAACATAGTGACTACACGAGTCCACCATAAACCCTCATCGTATCATACGTTCCACCACGGTATATTATACCGTAAACCATGCCCCAACACACGACAAGATCACTATAACACTGCATCAATACCTGGCTAGCAGATCGCTGCCTCTTTAGGTTTATAACAAACCTACAAACGTATCATACGTTCGACCACGGTATATTATACCGTACCATCAATTATAGTAGTGGGTCATCACCCAATATTTCTCTAACCACAATGCAATCCTAATCCAGTTGGATTTATTCCACACCTCATGTGTGGGTGTGACCATGTCCACCATACGTCACATCGGTATATGCAAGTAGTTTCCTCAATAACTATTCCTACCACCAGCTACTTGGCCATAGCCATCCCAACGAGTATACCCAAAGATATCACTACTCGTAAAATATTTACCTCAAATACGTGTTGTGGTACACTTACCTGTACGGCTCATCCATTTATTCATCGAGCAAACCTGCTCGGCAAAATGGTCTCGTCAACCGGTGATGCAGATACCACCTTGTGCCCACCATCGGCACTCCACCCATACGACTAAATGCATACACCTAAATGTATTTTTCATCGTAACGACGGCACACGTCCACATAGAACATCCACTATGTCATCGTCATCCTGTGACGGTACATGTCAACACATGACATCCACAATATCATCGTCAACCCGTGAAGGTACATGTCAATACATAACATCCACAATATCATCGTCATACAGTGGCGGTACCACAATATCATCGTCAGCCCGTGAAGGTACATGTCAACACATGACATCCACAATATCATCGTCAACCCGTGACGGTACATGTCAATACATGACACCCACAATATCATCGTCAACTACTGACGGTACATGTCAATACATGATATCCACAATATCATCGTCAACACATGACGGTACATGTCAATACATGACATCCACGATAATGCTAACAAAATAGCAACATACCATAACTCATCGCTAACAAGATAGCGGCATACCTATATTCATCGCCCAATAGCGGTACGCAATTAGTACTCATCCTCGAAGGCGGCACAATCCCGTGCTACATAGCGGCATAACCCATCGCTATAAAATCAGCGGCGTGAAGCATCGCTATAAAATCAGCGGTATGAAACATCGCTATATAATCAGCCGCATGAACCCTCGCCATAGAATCAGCGGTATAAATCATCGTTATAGAATCAGCGGCATAGACCCTTGTTATAGAATCATCGGAATAGATCATCGCTATAGAATCAGCGGCATAGACCCTCGCTATAGAATCAACGGAATAGATCATCGCTATAGAATCAGCGGCATAGACCCTTGATATATATATCCGGCGGCATGAACCATCGCCATAGAATTAGCGGAATGAACCATCGCTATATATATCCGGCGGCATGAACCATCGCTATATATATCCTGCGGCATGAACCATCGCCATAGAATTAGCGGAATGAACCATCGCTATACATATATTCGGCGGCAAGAACTATCGCCATAGAATTAGCGGAATGAACCATCGCTACACATATATCCGGCGGCATGAACTGTCGCCATAGAATTAGCGGAATGAACCATCGCTATATAACCAGCGGCATGATATCCCTCTGATGTGACTACAAATAGACACATCTACTGCGCTTAATTGTCTATGATTTGGTATGTATTGATGGATAATTTGATACATATGCTACCTAATCGTATATTTGTGTAATTGTAGGGAAATCCAAGAAATCGAGCTAACAAAGGCGAATAAGGATCAAGTAATGCATTGGAGTTGACAAGTGATCAAAGTGGACCAAGAAAATGCGTAAAAATTATTTGAGGAGCTCGATCAATAGCCCAAGAAGAGCTCGATCGATCGAGCAAAGCAGAAAAATTAACCAACAAAATTTACGAGTGCTCGATCGATCGGCAAGAAGAGCTCGATCGATCGGGAGTGGCAGAAATTTGGCGATCGATCGAGAGAAGTGCTCGATCAATCGACAGTCGAGTTTTGGAAATATTGGAGTCTTGATTTCTTTCCTTTTGCTTGGACTCTAACCTACTAATCAGCCTCCTAACCTCTATAAATCGAGAACATCAGCCTCTTAGACATATATTCAGACTTTAGAACATAGTTTAGACATTAGAATAATTTTACTCTCAATTTTTGAAGAACAACTCGAAGAACGAAGACGGAAGCGACACTCCGGAATCGTGCTTTGCTTTAGTAACTATTTCTTTTCCTATTAGTTTGATGTTTTCTAGGGTAGATTTTATTGTTTTTGATTTGATTATGCAAGGCTAAATACCTTTGATTCTTGGTTGAAGGAAGACAATACATTGGATTTAATGCTTTTCATGAGATTGATGTTCTTATATTGATTTTTATTGAGTATCATGTGCTTTTCTGATTTTAATGCCATGAAAGTTGTGTTTTGATTATAAGATTGGCCATCTAATAATTTTTACATGCAATCTAATGCTTGGCCTTTGAAGCAACTAAGATTGATAATTGCCTGCTATTGGTGTTGTTAAATTCTTAGGGAAAACACGTAACTAGATTAAATATAAACGCTTGGATTATGTTGTCTAGGTTCATCATTCTTACTAGAATTGAAAGTTATTGTTAATATTAATCTCAACTGTTGTTGTTTTGATCGATATAACGATACGGGTTAATTTAGAACGCTTGGGCTATTTTAAGTAGGCATAAAGAGTTGAATCTCTAATAATGAATATTCAAGTAAAAATTACATCTTTTGTGATAATCGACGATTGAATGCATAAATCCAAGGTAAAGTCAACTGAAAACCAAGAATCGCTTTTCTCTTATAATTTTAATCACTTTAGTTAATTTTGCTAATTAGTTTAATTCATAGACTTTGCTTATTAGTAGTAATAAATTCAAAAATCCCCTTTTTAATATTTGTTGGCACCATTGACACGAAAAATACTCGCTTCCCTGTGGGATCGATCCATACTCACGCTTTACTGCTGTTAACTTGAGAATGGTTAATTTGGGCGTACGCTATAAGCGCTACCACCCTCACTATAATATGACAGCGGCCTGTTCTTCGCTTCTACATATTAGCGGCAAATATCCTTCATCGCTATATATATCCCTCGCATCGACATACCAGCGGCATAATACCCATCGTTATAATATGACAACGACGTGTTCTTCACTTCTACATATTAGCGGCAAACATTCTTCATCGCTACGGTATGACAGCGGCATTAATACCCCTCGCTATAATATGACAGCAGCGTGTTCTTCGCTTTTACATATTAGCGGCAAGTATTCTATCATATAATACCCTTCGCTTCGACATACCAGCGGCATAATATCCCTCGCTATAATATGACAACGGCGTGTTCTTCGCTTCTACATATTAGAGGCAAATATTCTTCATCGCTACGGTATGACAGCGGCATTAATACCCCTCGCTATAATATGACAGCGGCGTGTTCTCCGCTTTTACATATTAGCGGCAAGTATTCTATCATATAATACCCCCCGCTTTGACATATCAGCGGCATAATATCCATTGCTATAATATGACAGCGGGGTGTTCTTCGCTTCTATATATTAGTGGCAAATATTCTCCATCGCTAGATATGACAGCGGCAAGTATTCTCCTTGACATTTCATCATACCTGTATCAATACAAAGATATCAATATGCGCAGTTAATACCACAGTTCACAAATCCTACTAAGTTATATCAGCGGCTCAATGATATCCCTCGCTTCGATATATCAGCGACCCTCGCTACGATATGCCAACGGCAAATATCCTGATACATCGCTAGTCTATATACCCGTAGCAGTAGCAAAATTGCAATACCTTTGCATGCATAATAACTCATGTGTAAACTGCACATACCTGCATCCATAATCACAGGGTAACCATACCAGATTATACCATTATCTGTTCCATTATCCACTATTTCCTGTCCTCAGACATCATATCCAATTTCTCATTCCCTGATTTTCCTACAAAATCAGATTCCTTAGCACTTAGTACATCAAGCGCCAAACATTACCATTAATGTCGTACCATCGTATTCCATACGATCCCTGCAACCACCATGGTTAGCAATAACACATTCCATTTATAATCCCATATCATAAACACACATAAGCAAAAAAGTTGTGTCACACAACACTAACTACCATCATGCATAAATATGTGCTACCCGTTTCCATCAACGTGTTCCTAGGCCCTCAACAGCCCCAAAGAGCAAACCACTGCTCTGATACCACTAATGTAAGGACCCCGCGCCCTTAACCCGCTATTAGTGTATTTACACTTGTATTTAGTGCATACTACCATGTAATGGGGGAAAGACCACATGCAACCAAAACATAATATACCATCTATAAAATTTCTTGCATTATTCCACACAATGTCCATTTTCCCCGACCAAGTCCACTTACATAGAATGCACCCCTATAATACATTAACATGTTCTCAATTCATTTTGTAATTCCTTAATTAATTGCATGCAACACATGAAGGAAAAGAGAAAGTCCAATGCCCTTTATACAACCCATATACACATATAGCAGTACTCACATGCGAGCATCAAATGAGTGAATGTGTATTTAATGTATAAAGTACCCTACTCAATAGCGGCACTGGTACTTCGGTCCTGTAAGCACCTCCAATCCATAGCTCGATCTCAACTCTGGAGCTACCGCTGTACCTGTTCCACCAGCCCCAACAGAGACAGCCACCACACGGGGTGAGCATACCAATACCATCGATCCAACAATCACAATATCAATTACATAATTTACAGAATGTAAGGCGGTGAATTTAAAAGACACTCCCTGAATAGTGTCATCCTCATACGGGATCCCCTGTGCTGTTCATGTTCTCACAGACACCAAACCATCAAATCTCCAAAAGCTAGTTAATCATTACATTGATTAACTCATCCGTTCCCCGATAATAATACCATAATCAGTAAACCAAACCATTAAACAATGATTACAGATTCCATATATCTTACCACTAATTCCACAGTTTTGTTAACTCGTACGCCCAATAGTGGCGGCATCATAACTGATCGACAGCATCTCAACCGTTGCTCGCTCCATAGCGGCACCAAATAATTTGCAATACTTACCCATTTATTGCATTAACGGTATATCATGCATTTCACATTTGCAATAATATAAAAGTATATGCTCGTACGTTATACTTACCTTATAATTCCGTAGTACGAATCAAACCTTGCCTTAGTCCTTGACCCGATGAATTATGTGCTAAACACAATTAATAACTCACAATTAATTACAAGCATGCAACCACGTACCCAAGCACGTTCACAACCTCTAATTATATCGTCAATCCATGACGATTAACCATTTTAAAAGACTCCAGGCGAAGTATGCATCGAATCCACAACAACCAACAATATAAACCACATAACAGAGCATCTCGATCAATCGGCCAAATGTGCTCGATCGATCGAGAGTTCCAGCAAAATTATGCCCAAAAATCTTCCTTGCTCGATCGATCGAGCATAATATTCATCGTCGTCCAATTTTACAAATTACGGGCGATCGATCGGCGAGCCCTGCAACAGCCCAAAAAGGGCGTTTTTGAGTTTAAAATCCCCAGAAAACAAACTCAACACCTATTATACCATTATTCCTCAACATAAACACCATAAAACTCCTTAAACAATCCAACCCAAAAATCTTTAAAATTTCAAAACTCAAACCCAACCTTATACCTAAACAAATACCACAATATTACTATCAAATCGAGCCTCCAACGATTTCTGCACCAAGGGGGAAAAAGGGAAGGTTTGGGGGAGAAGGGGGCGCGAGAGAGAGGAGAGAATTCGAGCAATGATTGAACATCGAGTCCAATTGATATATATAGTACCAAGGCTCAAAAATCCCGAGTCCTCCACAAATACATCATGACTCATTAAAAATCATATGTGTTCAAATATTACCTCTCAATCTCAATTTTAATTACCAGCCCCAACTCAAAGTACCCCAGATCCCAGATCCCACCAAAAACACAATTTCAAGGTTTATCGCCAAAATGAGAATACAACCTCAACCATTGGATCCGACAACCCCAAATACCGGATTTAAAATCCTCGGGAGTCCCAACACCGTAATTAATTCATAATTGCCACAATTAAAATCCATTAAGGATCATTACCACACTGGGATTTACTCCATTAATTCCAGGGCATCACAATTTTTTTGACAAACAAGTCAAAGATATTTTGGAAAATGAATTTTGACATATTCATTTTTGAATAAATATTGTTAAATAATTTTTTGAAATAAAAAATGCAAAAGTTTAAAAATAGGAGGAGAGATAAATGCTAAAAAATAGGAGGGGTGAAAATGTCTCTCTCTTCTATATAAAAATACGAGAGAGAAACGTAAACCATGATTCTTTCTCCTATTAAAAGATAAACTAAAAGATAAATCTGATTCAGATTTCTATCTCCAAATTTTTAATAGGAGAGAGAAATGTGAACATGGTTTCCGTTTCTCTCTCTTTAAGCAGAATTGTGATCACGCTAGATCCGTAAATATTTTTTTAATACTTTATTTTTTAAACATTATTTATTTAAGTTTGCCTCCAAAATCCACCCAAATCCGTAAATATTTTTTTAATACCTTATTTTTTAAACATTATTATTATTATTATTATTTAAGCTTGCCTCCGAAATCCACCAAAATCGTGTTGTGTAAAGAAAAATTGCTCTAAGTGTGCAGGATAGGAATCGAACCCTGGTAATGCCTGTGTAGAGAGAAGATAGCTTTTCCAAGGTTTCTAAGAAGAAAGATATATAAGAGAGATGATAACTTTTTCAAGGTTGAAAAAGTCTTCCTTCAAGACAAAATTGTCTGCCACATCTCTTTAACATATATTTTTTAATTAAAATAATTATTTAAAAAATATTAAAACAAAAAGGTGACAGAGATATAAATAAAAAAAGACATCTCATCAGTCATCACCAATTTTTGATGGAGAATAGAGGTGTGACTGTCGGTAGCATTTTCTTCGGTCAAATTGCCTTATTGAATATAAAATGACAAAATACATAATTTATTAGTGAATAAATTGCATAGTAATATTTCTTAAGCCTAAAATAGTTTTCTAATTAATATGTTTAATTGATAAATTATTATACCCTAAAAATATTGCATGATATGTGATTATGCAAATTATATGTTATTTGATAATGTAATTTCGTGATATAACAATTAAAATTATAATATGGCATGCATGCTTTTATTGAATTATTGTGATTTATGAATTTATAAGTTAATTTTGGAATTTAAATCATTATATCATGCATGATTTGACACTAAATGAACTATTTTATTTTAAGATTGGTAATTTTTACTAGGATCTTTAATTCGGAGGGAGATGATTACTAACTGAATGTGAAATTTTTTATTCCAATGAATTAAAGAGAATAATTAAAACTACTTGGATCTAAAAACAAAATTATTGGTGAACGAATATCTTATTTGATTGTACAATATTGAGGGACGTCCAAACAACTTTATCTGAACTTCATGGTAGTGGCAAACTTGATGGGTAGGACTATGTAATGTGGCATAGAAAAATTCATTCTTTACTTCACAAAAAAAAAAGTTGCTTGATCATTTTACCAATGATATGCCTAAACCAGCTGAGCCGAAAAATGGACCGACTGCCCAATATCCTCACGAAATGGACGCGTACAAGAAATGAGTGGATCAAGATAATAGTGTGCGCTTTACTATGAGCAGCTGCATACACGATAATATGATCAGAGAGTTTGAGAAGTATCCTACGGAGAACCAGAGGTTTGTTCTATATACCGATGCATCACTACAGGGCTTGGGTGTACTAATGCAAGATAAGCATGTGGTAGCTTATGCATGAAGGCAGTTGAAGCCGCATGAGACCAGATATCCAGTTCATGATTTGGAACTGGCGGCTATCATTTTTGCCTTGAAGATTTGGCGGCATTACTTATATGGTACGTCGTTTACCATTTATACGTATCACAAGAGCTTGAAGTTCTTGTTTACTCAGGCGGAGCTGAATATGAGACAAAGGAGATGGATAGACTTACTCAAGGACTTTGATTGTGAAATAGAGTACCATCCTGGGAAGGCGAACTTGACAGCAGAAGCCTTGAGTCGGAAGGTGAAGTGTACTGCTGAGGACACCATGCATCTATCGGCTATGATGACTTCTTACTGCCATCTTGGCTATGATTTCGATGTGGATACATCACCGGTACGTATATCATCTCTATTGGCAGAGCCGGACATTTATGAGAATATCAGCAGGACTCAGAAGACAGATGATGAGATTCAGAGATGGTTATCATTGGTACTTCTTGGACAGCCATTGGAGTTCAGAATGGCTGAGGACGGTTCTTTGAGATTGGGGTAACCGCTGGGTAGTTTCGAGTACGTCGGAGTTGCGTAGAGGGATCTTACAGCGAGCTCATAGCAGCAGGCTTAGTATCCACCCAGGCGGAAGGAAGATGTACAAAGATCTATGTGATCAATTTTGGTGGAAGAGGATGAAGCGTGATGTTATCACTTTTGTTAAGAGGTGTTTGATCTGTCAGCAGGTTAAGGCAGAAAGGCAGAGGCTTGGTGGCGAGCTGAGGAGCTTGGAGATACCTGAATGGAAGTGGGAACACATATCCATGGACTATGTGACCCACTTGCCGAGGACTACTTCGGGATTTGATGCGATTTGGGTGATCGTGGATAGGTTGACAAAGGTAGCTCATTTTATTCCGTACAGTATGACATTCACATACTTGAGGATGGCTAAGTTGTATGTCCGGATGTAGTGAGACTGCACGGAATTCCAGTTTCCATTATATCTGACCGAGATCCGCGGTTTACATCTCATTTTTGGGGAGGTCTTCAGTCAGCTTTGGGTACTGAGGTGAGATTGAGCACGGCGTACCATCCCCAAACGGACGGCCAGACCGAGCGTACTATAAAAACGCTCGAGGACATGTTACGGGCATGTGTGTTGGAATTTGATGCTTCGTGGCAAGATTCATTGGCCTTGGTAGAGTTCTCGTACAACAATAGCTATCAGGCGATCATTCAGATGGCTCCCTTCGAGGCTATTTATGGTCGACATTGTAGGTCACCATTATACTGTGATGATTTGACTAATAAATCAGTTGGAGGACCCGAATTGATTTGGGAGATGGAGGATAAGATAAAGATTATCCGGCAGAAAATGAAGGCAGCCCAGGATAGGCAGGCAGCCTATGCAACTAAACGGCGGAGACCGTTGGAATTTCAGTTGGGAGACAAAGTCATTTTGAAGATCTCACCTTTCATAGGTGTAGTGCGGTTTGGTATGCGCGGTAAATTGTCTCCGAGGTATGTGGGATCGTTTGAGATTTTTACAGCGCATCGTTACCTTGGATTACCGTTTGGCTTTGCCACCGTCATTATCTGGTATTCATGACGTATTCCATGTATCTATATTGCGGAAGTATGAGCCGGATTCGTCACATGTGTTACAGCCTTCTGAGGTGCAGTTAGATTCTGATGTGTCCTACGTGGTAAGACCGGTTAGAATTCCGGATCGGGCAGATCGTAGACTTCGGAACAAGGTGATACCGATGGTCAAGGTTCATGATCACAGGGGTTTCGAGGAGGCCACATGGGAGACGGAGCGGCACATGGTGCAGCACTACCCGTAACTATTTTCTGGTATGTGAATTATGTTTAGTTTCGAATTGGTCAGTGCATGCGATTTCGAGGGCAAAATCTTATAAGTAGGGAAGTATTGTGATATCCCCGAAATAATTACGTGCATTTGGGCATTAATTATGTTAATGTGTTAATTATGATGTTAATTAATTTAATGTTGAATTAATTAATATGGTGAAATGCTTAGTCATGCGGTGGGCGTAACATGGTAATGCATTTCAGGGTGCATGTGATGCATGTTGGAAAATTGGGTGTTGGCATGGTTTATTTGGGGTGAATAATGATTATTTTGGTAAATCATGTTTTAATTGAGGTTATGGTGCATTTTTGGAAAATGCTTTTAAAATATAATGTTGAGGATATTTTATACATCATGCTAATTATGGGGTACCATTTTTTATTAAAACCCCTACAACTCTTACTCACTCCTCCACCACTCATTTTTACCCAACACTCTAAACTCTCTCCCCATTCCCATTTCATCGGTCAAGTGGAGGAAGGAAGGGAAAACTTTGGTTGCTTGATTCTTGCTAGTTTTGAAGTTTCAAATGGTATGGATCCCTCCTGGTATGGTTTTGTTAAGATTTGTTTTGAAATGGGTTGGTTTTGTGTTGAGGATTTTGGAAAATAAAATGGGTTTTGTTTTGAGTTTGTGGGTTGTTGTTGGGTTATGGATTTTGTTGTGGTAAATGGTAGTATTAGGAGTTTTTGTGGTGTTGAGTTGTTGGGATGACTTTGGTTTAAGGTGTGTTGGTTTATTTGGTGATTTATGCACAAAAATGGAGTTTTTCCGAAAGTATCGCAGCGACCGATCGATGGGTAGCATTGTAGCGATCGATCGGTGCAAGTGCATAGCGATGGGTAAATATTTACGTATTTACCGAGCGATCGGTAAGTGTGACCGATCGATCGTGGGTGGCCAGCGATCGATCGGTAGCTTGGACCGATCGATCGGTGAAAACCCATAGAAAAATTCAAAAAGTCGGATGTTTACCGATCGATCGGTAGCTTGGACCGATCGATCGGTAGAGCGATGTAGCTGAAAATTATTTTCTTGGTTTAAATTATGAGATTTTTGGTATTGGTTTATAAAATGGCTTCTAATATTGGATTGTGTGGTTGTGTAGAGCCTTCACAGGTGGCAACACAACAAAAGAGATAAAGTCTTACGACATCTCCACTTTTGGAAGAAAGGTACGTAGTGAGACGTACGGGCATCGGACGGTAAAATGTATTTTACGCATTGGATTTGGTTATGCATTATGGTTGCATATACACATTGGTTATGCATTATGGTTGCATACACACATTGGTTGATGCATTATGGTTGCATACACACATGGAATGCATTGGTGCATGTGATTGTAAGTCGAGGTTATATTCCAATGATGAAGAATACTTGTCGCCTTCATGGCGTATCGATGAAGAATACTTGTCGCTGTCATACCGTAGCGATGAGAGAATATTTGCCGCTAATATGTTGAAGCGAAGGATAATTCCGCTGTCATATTACTTTAGCGAGGGATATTATTTGCCGCTGGTATTGTCGAAGCGAGGGGTATTATTGCCGCTGTCATGTCAACGCGAGGGGTATTATGCCACTAATATAATAAGACTTGGAAACTGGTTATTGATATTAATGGAACTGGTGCATGTCATGACAAACACTTTTGGTATTATAATCTATTGATTATGATTGTGGTACAAGGACAACAAAATGGAGCATTTAACTGTATTAAATACAGGAAGTGATTCGTATTTCCAGTTTACGCATTTCTATATTACAATCATATTATTATGAATATTTACATGCTCATGGTTTTGGGGTTGTTTCTGTAGGTACTTTTTGGCATGACGAACTAAGGACCGGGTTGATGCGGTGAGCTTGTGAGTAGTGCTTTTGGTATAGAAGATGGGATTCTTTTGTATAGTCTCTACTCTAGGAGTAGTGTAAAGCTATATGATTAACATTCATTTGGTTGGAAATGTAATTAATCCTTTTGGAACTTTATTTTGGCACTGTAATCTTAATAGCTCAAGGCATCAACACGAATCATTATACTCTGATTACGCATGCTTAGTTCTTATTGTACCTAAAACCACACTTAAGGAACTAGGGTCCTTACACGGTAGCACTTCGGCTACTTGACTGAGGGCACTTACCCTCAAATTTAATCAGTATGTACATGACCTTCGGCACTCGATGAACCAACATCTTGGTATGATGAAGGATATGATTCGAGAGCTTCAGAATGCTGGAATTGAGCTCACATATGAACAACAAGTCTTATCAGTCCTTAGGTCGCTACCTGAGCATACTTGGGGACATGTTAAGTTTGTTTTGAACCATAACGAGTAGATTAAAACATTCAATAGTGTCACCAGTCATTTGAAACTTGAGGCTGACCGAAGAAAATCTGAATGGTCCACAAGCGGCTACTCTTGTCCCACATGCTATTCAATGAAAACCCATAAGCGTGGACGTTGGAACAAGCAAATTGGTGCAAGACAGGGTTATAACAAGAATCAAGCCCTAGCCCCACGGAATGGCAAGACCAAATTGTGTCGTCGAGGAAAAAGGTGTGAAGCGAGGGATATAAGTAAAGTAAAGTGTTACAACTGTGACAAGGTCTTTGCTCGTGATTGCATGGATCCAAAGAGGGTAACACATTTCTTACTCTCCTACTACTTTCACTAGTAAACATATTTTTGTTGCTAATTCTCTCCTTGGTTTGATTGTAGATAAATGAGCAACAAACCTATGACGGATGAGCTAGTAGGATTGGCAGATTATTATCAAGTGCTAGTTTGCAGCATAGATAGTTTTGGAGTTGGATTTATACCTTCTCGTTACTTATCATTTGATGTAATTTATTCTTAGTTACTTTGTTTATTAGGACTTGGTTTTTCAGTTCTGTTTGAGCATGAAATTTAGTTCACTGTATTTGATGCAAGCAAAGTTATGTGATCACTCTATAAATACAGTGAAAGCTGAAAACACTGTTGAGTTTGTGGCACAACAGACTCAGTCACATCACTGAAAAGGGATTGAGTGTCTGAAGAAGTGTTCTCATTGTTTGGCAGGAAAACAGATTGGAGTTGCCTTTAAGACATCTACTCCACCAAGAAAACAAGGTATACTTTATTTAATTCATTCTGATGTTTATGGTCCTATGAAAATAAAAACTATTGGTGGTGCATTCTATTTTGTAACTTTTATAGATGATCACTCAAGAAAAGTGTGATGTACACATTGAAAACAAAAGATCAAGTTGTTGATGTGTTTAAGAAGTTTCAGGCCTTCGTTAGAGACAAACTAGAAAGAAGTTGATGTGCATCAAAACTGATAATGGAGGTGAGTATTCTGGTACTTTTGATGAGCAATGTAGGAAACAGGGTATTCGTCATCAAAAGACACCTCCCAAAACTCTTCAATGATTGACAGAAAGGATGAACAGAACACTAGTAGAAAGAGTGAGATGTTTGCTTTCAGAAGCATGTTTGCCAAGGCCATTTGGGGTGAGGCTTTAAGTAAGTTGTACATGTGCTAAATTTTACACCTGTGTTCCTTTGAATTTTGATGTTCCAGACAATATGTGGTCTTAGAAGGATGTCTCTTATAAAAACTTACTTGTTTTTGGATGCAAGGCCTTTGTTCACATTCCTAAAGATGAAAGTGTTGGGTTTCCGTCCCCACGGCGCCAAATCCAAACGCAGTGGAAAAATAAACATAAACAAATCTGACACAGGGACGGACAATCCCGCCTGATTCATTATATAAACATGCAAATATCGAAATATAAATGCACGAAAATGGGATTACCGATGAACAGCGAAATCAATCTGCGGCGGTGATCCTCGAGTCCAATCAACCTGACCAGATCAACAAGCTCAGCACCAGTGCTAGTTTGATGTTAGCTTTTGTGTGAGAGAGTCAACTGATTGAGAGTGGTTGATTGTTTTAACCCTAGATACAAATGCCATATTTATAATTGTAATCAGCTAATTGGGCTGGGGTTAATAAAGCCCATCGGGCCTACGTTTGGCTTGTAGAGCATTTATGCTAACAATCTCCCACTTGCCCAAATGCCAAAACAAAACTACAAAATCATAATCCAAGTAACTCAATCCAATTGAATAACTTGATGTACTACAAATGTACATAATTATGAGATATAAATATATCAAACGTTTTAATTTTAGAACTTTCTATAAATGAACCATTTTCAAATATAGAAATTCCACTAAATTGAGGAGCATTCAAAATTAAATTCATCTCTTCTAAATCATTCAATTTGAGCACTTAACATTTAAGTCTCAATTCTCATCGATAGATCGGCGGACGGTTGATTGTGACTTAGCGAGGCTCAAGTGTATCATAGCAGTAGGATCACAACCTTTGTGTTTTTAGAAGTCAAACAACTTCTTTGGGCTTACCGTAAATGCCCATTTGTCAATTAAACTCCTTTAATAGACAATGGCCAAAATACAATTTCAGCAATAACCTACCGATCGTTCCTTTCACCTAGCATCTGCGCTTCACAATGACCTAGATACAATTGACTAGCAACGCACGAGAGCCTATCAGCCATAGTTAGTGATATGCTTAGAATTTAAGTGTTTTTAGCTGTAATTTCTTCCCATTTTTCATACTTTTTCCTGGATGATATTATGCTTGTTGGTGTTTATTTGTCTATTTCAGGAAAATTAGTTGGAAATGGAAGAAATGAGCTAAACAGAAGAAAAAGGGTGAAATCGAGGCGAGAAAGAGTTGAAATTGAGGAAGTGGGATTTTAGGAATCTCGATCGATCGAGAATATTTCTCGATCGATCGAGCTAGAAAGTGTGCTGAGAAGAAAAGAATTTCAAGTCTCGATCGATCGGAACAATTTTTTGATCGATCGAGCGAGGCAGTAACTTCAGAGCTAATTTTATCAAAGTCTCGATCGATCGGAAGGAAATCTCGATCGATCGAGCGAGGCAGTAAGTTTCAAAGGCTGACATGAACAGTGCACCGATCGATCGGATGCAATTCTCGATCGATCGAGACGCAAATCCGGTAAAATCTTATCTTCCATTTTTGAATGGATTTTCGAGGGTTTAAAGGGGGAAATCATTCCATTCCAAAGGAGATCATATCAGACGCCTATTCTCTAAAAAATAAGGAACCCTAGCCGCCGCCTAGCGCCGCCGAAGGAGATTCAGTCTCCGTTCTTCATCCAAAGTCGAGCCAATCCATTCCGGAGTGCAAGGAAGGAGCAAGAGAAGAAATCACGGTGCAACGCACGGATTCATCCACCGTTTATCGAATTTCTAAACTTTGATTTCGTTGATTTTCAATTCCATTTGATGTTTTTGAGGTCGAGAGACAATTAAACTCTTATGTATTTGATTTGAATTAAATCTAGTTTATTTTATCGAGTTTTAGTTTCGTTGTGTTTGATTATTGATTCAATTGTGTTTGAGCGCATTGATTGCTATTGTTCATAAATTAATTGTTTGTGTAGATCAAAGTCTAGCTAACTTTGATTGAATCAGAGAGTTATAACCGAGATCGAGAGATAACGTTGTAACACGCTCCATTAATTTATGATATATGTTACGATTGAGATCGAGAGATGATATCGCATATGTGAGAACTTGGAATCGAGAGATTTAGAGTTATAAGGTTTTGACGATTTATGCAATATTGAATTAGTAAATAGGTGCACGAGAGTGACTTATTCTAATTTAGTGTTAGTTTCTTTACAGCTCGAGAGAGTGTATCGAATAATAGCGAAAACCTTTCACCTTTAGAATCAATTGGTTGATAATCTGATAATTCAGTTGAGTCATTAAAGATAACATAGTTAAACGACGAGCTTGGTAAATTCCTCGAGTGACTTACCTTTGCATATCCGGAACCATTCATTTTATTGTTTCTTGTTCATTTTTCGGTCTTTAGTTAAATTTGGCTTTAGTTAATAAACTTCTTAAATCGTAGGCTAAATATTATTAATCTTATTTGGTACTTATACGTTAGTCCCTGTGGATTCGACAACCTTTACTTAATTTTCACTATACTAAAACTTGACAACCGTGCACTTGCGGTAGAATCGCTTCACACTATTCTTTGAAATATCTTTTGTTTAAAAATAAAGCGGTCAAGTTTTTGGCGCCGTTGCCGGGGACTAATCTGTATAATATCATACGAGATTAGTTGATTGTAATTTAGCCAATTCTTTATTATTGAGTTTTTGTTTTTCTCTTTTCTTTTTCTTTTGTTGATCTTTGTTAATAATTTTGTATAATTTTTGTTGTCTCCTTTTGTCTGTTTTGTACAGGAATCGTTTCTCTAGTGCATGCTCAGAAGAGAGGAGCCCATTCTCGAGCCTTTCGATCCGGAAATAGAAAGAACTTTACTTAGGCGATTACGAGAAGCTCGAGCGATGGTAGATAATAATGAAGCACAGAACCCAAGGTCAATGATGGACTTTGCGCAACCGGTATTTCATGGATCTTTGTCCAGTATTACGAGGCCGACGATTCAAGCGAACAATTTTGAGATCAAGCCAGCGATTATACAAATGATACAGCACTCGGTTATGTTTGGGGGAGCAGCCACGGACGACCTGAATAATCACATCTCCAACTTTTTGGAGATTTGTGACACGTTCAAACATAATGGCGTCTCCGACGACGCCATCAGGTTAAGACTTTTCCCCTTTTCATTACGAGACAAAGCTAAGTCATGGTTGAATTCACTACCTGCAGGTTCTATACCAACATGGGAGGGGATGACGAAAGCGTTTTTATCAAAGTACTTTCCCCCTTCCAAGACGGCGAAGATGCGGAACGATATCACAACTTTTGGACAGTTTGACCCTGAGACATTATATGAAGCGTGGGATCGTTTTAAGGAATTGTTGAGGAGATGCCCACACCATGGTCTACCCATTTGGTTGCAGGTACAAACTTTCTATAATGGTTTATTTTCTTCTAACCGTTCGATGATAGATGCAGCATCTGGGGGATCAATAATGAGGAAGACACCGGAAGAGGCATATAGCTTATTGGAAGAAATGGCATGTAACAGCTACCAGTGGCAGTCAGAGAGGAACACGCCACAGAAGCCAATAGGAGTTCATCAAGTGGATGACATCACTGCTATTTCGGCACAGCTTGAGGCTATGAACAGAAAGATAGATAGCATTGGAGCATCAGCAATGCAAGTTCAAGCTGTTTTCTGTGACTTGTGTGGAGGCGGTCATCCAAGCATCGAGTGTCAGGCAGGTAACCAGTTTAACCAATCTATTGAGGCTGTGAATTTTGTAGGTAACAGGCCACCCAACAATTCATATTCGAATTATAACCAACCATGGAGGAACCACCCGAATTTGAGATGGTCGAACCAGGAGAATGTGTTGAACCCACAACCGCAAAAGCCGAGTATGGAGGAACTTATGGCAAAGTTGATTTCGTCGACGGAGGTGAGGATGCAGAATCAGGATGCATCTATTAAAAATTTGGAAGTGCAGATAGGGCAGTTGGCCACGTTGATTTCAGGGAGAACGCAAGGTACACTCCCAAGTGATTTTGTAAAGAATCCAAAGGAGCCATCGAATTGACAAGACGAGGAGGTGACAGTCCAGCTTGGGACTATAAATTAAGAACTTTCTCTTCCTTCCTTGAGTTTTGTTTTAATTCCTTGTTTTAGTTTGTTTTGTTGTTAGTTGTGATTTCTATTTTATCCTTGAATAAGTCCGTGTGTTTTTATTGCAGGTGTGAAAGTAAGAGCAATAAGGATGTAGGCGAGGGAACCCGAGAGAAAGTTGTTGAGAGAAAATTAAATTTCTGGTTTCTGGTGTTGGCGATCGATCGAGACAAAATCTCGATCGATCGCCCGAAGTTTTTAAAAAAACGTTTTGTCTACTGCCTCGCTCGATCGATCGAAAATTGTTTTCGATCGATCGAGCGAGAGAAAATTTTGAAAAAAATATAGGGCACCGAAGACAAATCTGCACTTTACAAAACATTTTCTCTTCTCTCCACAACAGAACCCTAGTCGCCTCTTCCAATTTTTGCATCTAATCTCATCATTATTCCATCAAATTTCCAATTTACTTCAAATCTTGGAAGTAATATTTGTTCTAATGAGATTTTCATTGCAGATTTGAAGAATTGCAAGTCAAATTGGGTAGAAGTGCATCAAAAGGGAATTTCAAGCCAAGTGCCAAACTCTTCCAAGATCGGATTTTTAAGTGGTAATTGGCTTCAAAATCTCAAAGCTTTTATCTTTTGGTGCAATTTCTTGAATTGTAGTAGAATTGGGTTAGGAAGGATTTAAATTTGGAGGAAGTTTTGTGGTGTTGAAGGGTGTTGGATTTACAGTGTTGTGTGGTGTTAGTTGAAGTCAATTGAGATATTTGGGAATAACCTAGCACATAGATGGCTCCTACAAAGAGGTCCAAGCAAGAGGCAACCTCACAGAAGAGAAAACAAGCATAGGCAACTACTTCGGAGCAAGAGCATGACGAACAGAGGTTTGTCAATGCCACAATTGCTGAATTATACCCCACCTATCATAAGAAACCCCTTAGTCGTGAAAGGGGCATGAGCAAGGAAAAAATTGAGTGCCCGGTCATTAGGACAGCACGACGAAAAGGGTGGTATCAATTTGTTCAGACACCTATTGATGTTGTGGTGCCACTGGTAAGGGAATTTTACACAAACCTTCGAGCTATTAAACCAGGGCACCAAGTAAGTGTTTATGTTCGAGGGAAGGATGTGTTGGTAGACCGAGCTTCAATAAATAATATTTACCGGATGCTGTTCCTGCATAACTGTGCATACCAATCTTTCAAGAATAGCAGGATAGACTACGATGAGGTATTGGCAGTTATTGGCATGGCGGGAGTGGATTGGCAAAGGAACGATAAAGGAGAGCCACAGTTGGTTCTAAAAAAGCATTTGACGCCAGAGGCCCAAGCATGGTTCTCATTTGTCGCCTCGCGGGTCATGCCTTCGACCCACACTTCTGAGGTGACAAAAGACAGAGCGGTCCTGGTATATGCCATCCTCTCAGGGAAGGCAGTGGACTTCGGCGAGATCATCAGTGATCACATTCAAGAGATTGGGAGCAGCCCACCGACCTCCGCACTACCGTTTCCATCCACGATCACTGCTTTATGTCAGCGATACGGAGTGACATGGGGGGAAGACGAGGTGCTACTTCCGCCGAAGACCCCGATCATTGTGGACAGTCCACCACCTCCTACGGGCCGACTAAGGTCCGAGCCAAGACCCTCGGACACTACACAAGCTGGAGCATCATCCTCTGCTGCAGAGCGTACATGTGTTACATTGGATTCTCTTCATAGGGATCTCCAAGATATTCGCCTGGGGCAGCAGAGTATTCACAGCATGCAGCGGGACATTCACGGCATGCAGAGAGCATTGCAGATGGACCATGAGCAGGTAGCTCAGCGTCAGATGGAATTCATGCACTATCAGAGTGCATGGAACACTGCCATGGCCCAGGGCTTTCTAGGTTTCCAGTTCCCGCCGGAGCCACACTTTGCACCTTATCATCCGCATGCACCTCCACCTTCTGAGTTCCCACCATTTTCGCCATATCAGGGCGAGGAGCACCACTACCCAGTTCCCCCTCCGGAGCATGATGAGGACGACGATCAGTGACGATCGTCGTCATGGTATGTGTTTTTGCCTTTGCATTTATTTATTTTTTCTTGTTCATTGAGGGCAATTCACATACTAAGTTTGGGGGGGTTTTGAGTATTTGTATATATCTTGTTTTTGCACATTCTGCTACTTGTCTTGCTTCTCTACTTGCATGACTGCATGATTTTGTGACTGATTCATCCTTGAGCATTACCAACAAAATTTTTTTTTTGTGAGTTAGTCTTGAGAAATGAAGAATTAGATTTGCAACGGTATTACATGATGAAATTAATCCTCATCTAGATAGGAGTCATGAAAATGTTTAACTTGTTTGTATATCTCCTTTGTTAACCATATGTCAAAACTGAGGAATAAATTGAGCACTTATTGAGTCATGATTGAGTGAAGTATGTATTGATTAAAGTGAAAATTTGTGTTAACTATGATGAGTCTTGAGTATCTTAGATAACTCTACAATTTATTTGAAAGCACTTTAAGGCGAAATTTATAATTAGGAACTTGACTTTGAGATGATTTAGGCGATCTTTGGACTGTGTGTGCCTTTCAAGCCTACCTGTTATACATTATCCTTAGTGTCCTCTCTTGTGCCTTATTGAAAAAAGAATGGTATATGCATTGCATATGATTAGACCCCCATTCGACATTCTTGGCAATCTCATTATACCTACCTTGGATTGAGCCTAGAAGAAAATTTTTACCCACCCCTAAGGGAGTATAATGAATCTCATTCATTGCATTAAATTGTTATATATTGATAAGTTCATTGTGAAAAAAATGAAATGAACAAAAGAATGAGCAAAGAGAAAGAAAAGATGTAGAGAAAAGCCTTGAAAAGAAAATTAGACCCAAAGTGGCCAAGGCTAGAAAAAGTTGAAGAGAAACTCAATAGTGTGCGAAAAAAGTATTGAACTGATTCTATTGTACTCTCTTCTTTGAATTCATCCTACCTTTTCTTTGTAGCCGACACCAAAAGGCCTAACGTTATAAGCTTTTAAAGTCCTGTTGATCCAAGTCTATGAAATAATTACATTAGTGGAGAAGTGCTGGATAGTAAATTTGTAGAGTAGTTCAAAATAATCTTGACTCGGAGTTGTTATGGCACTTTTTGATCTTAAAGATATGTACATTATTCATGTTTGACAAGAGCACACACGCACGTTCCAATGTTGCGATGTATTGTTTAACTTAGGAGAAATTGCTTCTTGTTGAATGTTGAATGACTTTTATTGAAGTGTAAGTGGGATTTCTGAGTTTTTACGTGAGTTGTAAAGATGATTCATGCATAGTATTAAGATTAACTTTTCTTTTTGAGCTTATTGCTTGCTCGAGGACGACCAAGTCTAAGTTTGGGTGAGTTGATAGGCTTAGAATTTAAGTGTTTTTAGCTGTAATTTCTTCCCATTTTTCATACTTTTTCCTGGATGATATTATGCTTGTTGGTGTTTATTTGTCTATTTCAGGAAAATTAGTTGGAAATGGAAGAAATGAGCTAAACTGAAGAAAAAGGGCGAAATCGAGGCGAGAAAGAGTTGAAATTGAGGAAGTGGGATTTTAGGAATCTCGATCGATCGAGATTATTTCTCGATCGATCGAGCTAGACGTGTGCTGAGAAGAAAAGAATTTCAAGTCGCGATCGATCGGAACAATTTTTCGATCGATCGAGCGAGGCAGTAACTTCAGAGTTAATTTTATCAAAGTCTCGATCGATCGGAAGGAAATCTCGATCGATCGATCGAGGCAGTAAGTTTCAAAGGCTGACATGAACAGTGCACCGATCGATCGGACGCAATTCTCGATCGATCGAGATGCAAATCCGGTAAAATCTTATCTTCCATTTTTGAATGGATTTTCGAGGGTTTAAAGGGGGAAATCATTCCATTCCAAAGGAGATCATATCAGACGCCTATTCTCTAAAAAATAAGGAACCCTAGCCGCCGCCTAGCGCCGCCGAAGGAGATTCAGTCTCTGTTCTTTGTCCAAAGTCGAGCCAATCCATTCCGGAGTGCAAGGAAGGAGCAAGAGAAGAAATCACGGTGCAACACACGGATTCATCCACCGTTTATCGTATTTCTAAACTTTGATTTTGTTGATTTTCAATTCCATTTGATGTTTTTGAGGTCGAGAGACAATTAAACTCTTATATATTTGATTTGAATTAAATCTAGTTTATTTTATCGAGTTTTAGATTCGTTGTGTTTGATTATTGATTCAATTGTGTTTGAGCGCATTGATTGCTATTGTTCATAAATTAATTGTTTGTGTAGATCAAAGTCTAGCTAACTTTGATTGAATCTGAGAGTTATAACCGAGATCGAGAGATAAAGTTGTAACACGCTCCATTAATTTATGATGTATGTTACGATTGAGATCGAGAGATGATATCGCATACGTGAGAACTTGGAATCGAGAGATTTAGAGTTATAAGGTTTTGACGATTTATGCAATATTGAATTAGTAAATAGGTGCACGACTTATTCTAATTTAGTGTTAGTTTCTTTACAGCTCGAGAGAGTGTATCGAATAATAGCAAAAACCTTTCACCTTTAGAATCAATTGGTTGATAATCTGATAATTCAGTTGAGTCATTAAAGATAACATAGTTAAACGACGAGCTTGGTAAATTTCTCGAGTGACTTACCTTTGCATATCCGGAACCATTCATTTTATTGTTTCTTGTTCATTTTTCGGTCTTTAGTTAAACTTGGCTTTAGTTAATAAACTTCTTAAATCGTAGGCTAAATAATCTTATTTGGTACTTATACGTTAGTCCATGTGGATTCGACAACCTTTACTTAATTTTCACTATACTAAAACTTGACAACCGTGCACTTGTGGTAGAATCGCTTCACACTATTCTTTGAAATATTTTTGGTTTAAAAATAAAGCGGTCAGTTAGCGTGCAATACATTCTTTCATTCATATGTCCCGATTGAATCTAGGGCATTGGTTGGTCGAGGCCCCTTATGATTTAAATAACTATGTATTTTGATCGCTTTTATTTTAAACAATTAATTCCAGTGTAGCGATTTTAGACCGCAAGTGCACGGTGTCAAGTTTTAGTATAGTGATTTAAAAGAATGGATGTCTTACCCACAGGGACTAACGTATAAGTACCAAATAAAATTAGCAAAATTATATTTAGCCTACGAAATAAATGATTAATTATCTAATTAAACTAAAAACTTAAAAACTCAAAACTAAATCAACTCCTTTGAAGATGCGAAGGAATTCCACTCGAGAAATTTATCAAGATGTTGGTTCAATTGTGTTATCGTCAATGATTTGTTTGTAAAAATAATTACTAACCAATTAATTCTTAAGGTGACGGATTCCCTAATATAATCAATACACTTTCTCAAGCTATATTGAAACTAATATTAAATTGAAGCAAGTAACTCTCGTTCATTTAAACCAATTTAATATTGAATAAAGCTCGATGAAAACCGTTAACTTTAAATCTTTCAATTCAAAGTGATCATGTATGTGATTTAATCTCTCGATCTAAATCTTTAACATACAACACGAATTATTATAGCGTATTATAACTTTATCTCTCGATCTCAATTATAATTCACAAATTTAATCAAAGTTAGCAAGGCTTTGATAGCATTAAGATTATAATTCATGCACAAAAGAATTAATCCACTCAAACACATTCAAATCAATGACTCAATCACAATCTTCCCAAACCTTGATAAAATAAACTTAAATTATATTCAAATCAAACTAAAAAGATGTCTAATTGTTTCTCAACCTCATAAACATCAATAAATTTGAAAATCAAAACAACTAAAGTTTAGAAGTACGATAACGTAAGAGTCGAATCCGTGCGTTGAACGTTGCTTCTTCTCTTACTTCCTTCCTTGCACTTCAAAGGCTTTTTCTCTAAATTTGTATTGTTGTTGGAGGATGAAAGGAGGCTGAAAAATGGTGTATATTCTGATATTGGGTCTGATATTCGTCCTCTATTTCGTGCCCTAGGTCTCTTATTTATAGAAGAGGATGTGGATGGAAGTGTTTCCATATAGATCAAACTCAATCAAGTCTTTTTTTTTCTGAAAATTCTGTTACTCGATCGATCGGTACACTTGTCTCGATCGGTCGAGCACTTTAAACTCTCGGCCCTGACTTTTTCTGCCTCGCTCGCTCGATCGAGCATAAACTGCCGATCGATCGAGCTTTCTTCAATCTCGCTTGTTAATTCTCTACCATGCTCGATCGATCGAGCCTATGTTTCCGATCGATCGAGCTCTTCTTTTTCTTGTTGGCCTCTGTCTCCTTCGATCGGTAGTGGAGATCGCGCTCCACTACCGATCGATCGGTCATGTCAGAAACCAAATTCTTCAATTATTCCCTCGGTTTGATCCGTTTTCTTCCTTCTAGCTCAATTCTTCCACTTTCCACCTAGATTCCTGAAATAACCAAATAAATACCAAAAAGCGTAACATCATCCCGGAATCTACACGAAAATATATACATATCATTGCAAAAATACACGTAATATTCAACCCTATCAACTCCCCCAAACTTATACTTTATCGTCCTCGAGCAAACATTAAGATCAAAATGCAAAGTTCATCATCAATACTTTAATTGAATTAACTTAGCAACTCAAATGTAAAAGCTCAGAAATCTAACTAACACTTCAATCATAAGTCAATCCAAAAATTAACAATAAGTGTTTTCTCCTAAGCCAAGCCATAAATCGCAAAATCGGAACGTGCGTGTGATAGGGTTGGATATTACGCGTTTTTATGCTATGATATGTATATGTTTTCGTGTTGATTCTTGGATAATTTTATGGTTTATGGTATATATTTCTCTATTTCAGGAATCAATGTTGAAATTCATAAAAGGGGAAGAAATCAAGCTAAAATGATGAAAAAATGAATTAAGTTGAAGAAAAGAGGAAGAAACCAGAATCCAAGACACATGTTGCTCCTTTCTCCTCCAATTACTATATGTTCGAGTCATGTTTTGGAAATGTGGTCCATATAAAAGTTGTAGAACTTTCTCTTATCTTCGCGTGGACAGCTGATTCATCAAATTTGGAGTTCGTATGAGAAAGTTACGGCCAAAATACGAAACTCGCCAGAAGCTGAAAAAGGCGAAGAAACTTACTGTGAAAGGCGATCGATCGAGAAACCATTTCGATCGATCGAGAAAGGCTGAAAACTGAGCGAAATTCTTACTTGAAGGCTCGATCGATCGGCCACTTTTTCGGATCGATCGGGACGATGACTTTTCATAAAAATACCTTCCTTATAGAGTTTGTTTCCAACAAGGAAGTCCTTGATTCCCTTCCCCTATATATTACAAACGATTTTTACAACCAAAAGATCAGATTTTAACCCTAGAACACTCACATCACAGCCTCCATCTCAGCCCCCCCCTTTCCTTCAATTCCACAAAAACCACACGCCTCCTTTTTTCACTCTAACCTCACGCCTCCTTCACACAGCCAGCAGCCATTCACTCCACCATAACCTCCATCTTTCTTCCACTCTTCACCATCCATCATCACTCATCAACCCTTCACCCTATGTTTTGGAACGAGCCAACAAGATAATCGAAGAGCACGATCGAGAAAGAAGCGAGGAAGGATCGAGAATCAACGAAAGAGTCGACTTGGGAGTTTTCTTTTACTTTTCTATTATTGTTTTACATGAATAATTGGATTGTTGTGGTTTTGATGATTGAGAGATATCAATAACATAGTTTTTCCTATTGATTTTGAGATTGAATTCATATATCTTCTAAGTGCATGTGTTATTGTTCTTAATGCTTTTGAAGGATTGATCACCTTTGAATGATATTTTATTATAATTGAGATCGAGAGATAAAATCACACACGAGTGATAGCTTTGGGTTGTTTAATCTAAAGTTAGTGGTTTTCATAAATCGCATTCAATATTAAATTGTTAATTACGTGAACGAGAGTTACTAGTTGCAATTTGATGTTAGACTTAATATAGCTCGAGAGAGTATATTGAATAAATTCGGAAAACCCGTCACCTTAGAGATGTATGGAGAAAAGAATTGTAAGAGTTGGGTTAGGTGAATAATTGTCTTGATTCTTACTTGTGGATTTTTCTCGTGATCGTCTACTATTTTGGTTGGATTATAGTAGCTTAATTTAGTTTAGTTTAATTATTAATTGATTATCGTAGGTTAAATATAGTTAAAAGAAATCTTATTTGGTAATTGCTTGTTAGTCCCTGTGGGTTCGACAATCCGTATCTTCCTATCTATACTAAAACTTGACACCGTGCACTTGCGGTCTAAAATCGCTAGATTGGAATTAATTGTTTAAAATAAAAGCGATCAAGTTTTTGGCGCCGTTGCCGGGGACTAACTTTAGTAATATCATACTAGGTTCTTTGACTGTAATTTAACCATTTTTGTATATATTTATTTCGAAAAAAAAAATATTTATTTAACTGTTTTGTTTGTTTTTTTCCTTGCGAGGTACTTGTGATGCTTCATCAACAAGTCTTCACAAGATTTGCCCAACAATATTCAGAGCCGTTTTATGCAGCGTGGGGAAGATTCAATGAATTGGCAGACACATTCCGGTATTACAACTTTTCGAACTATACTCTTCTGCAATATTTCTTCAAAGCTTTGGATGCACAGACACGAGAATGGGTATTTAGCGGAGCACTGGTGACTGGGAGTCCCCTGGTTGAAAGAGATGAGGACAGTGTGTTACACATGTTCAATGGTATGGCGGACTTCGATTATCACTGGTATTGTGATCCTTCACTACAAGGTTGGAGTCACCAATACCCACCGGAGCTTCACTACCCTATTGGTACGCCACAACCATTTGAACATCACGAAGAGAGGAGAGATAGTTCTGCAGATGTCACAACTCAGTTAGAGGATACCTTAGTGAGATTCATGACATCAACTGAGAACAGTTTGGAGTGCCAAACCAACTCTATGCGCCACCTGGAGCAGCAAATGGCGGTCCTTATTGAAACAATTTCAACTAGCTGCCAGGAGGAAGAGACGAGAGCTACAAATCAAGAGGCGATGAATCGAGTTTGGTTATATGATGACGATCACTCAACCAACCAAGTTTGGGGGAGTGATCCTACTAGTGTGGAAAAGTCAAGGGAACTTGAGCCTCTTCAAGAGATTGAGACTACTTCAAAGAAGTCATCCGAGGAGTTCCCAAGTGAAGATGAGTCGTGTGTGATGTTGGAAAAGGAAGAGACTTTCGAAGATTCCGATTTGTGCCCGTCGATGGAGACATGTTCTATGCCATATGTGGATCCATATTTTCCGCCGATGCCAACTTCACCGCACTACATCCTCCATATGAAGCCAAGTCGAGAATCATTCTCCCGTGCCTGCCATTTAAAGACGAATGTTGTTGGAGCGACGAGCTTACACTGTTACAATCTTGCCAATCTTGAAGGCATACTGAATGAAGACCCATTAGTGGTATCATACGATACTTACTATGGGCGGCAGCCGCTCTTTGATGGTTGCTTCTGATGGTCAAGCCGAAGACCAAAAATAGCACTTCTTGGGAGGCAACCCAAGCGTATCCTTTTGCTATTTAGTTTTGTTTATTTTTAGTTTTTACATTTAGTTTGTTTATCTCTCGTGTCGACTATTTTATTTGCATTCTTCTTTTGTTAGGTACTTGGTTGGAGCGATGAACCCCTACAACAGTGGAGCTTTCAAAAGCAAATCTTCCACAACCCTCATGCAAGCGTATTGATCAGGGGAGTTCACTGTTTCCCTTTTGATTCTTTTAAGCATTGAGGGCAATGTTTGATTTAAGTTTGGGGGAGTAGTAGCTTGCATGCTTTACTTGTTTTAACCACATGTTGTGTGCTTAAATGACACTTGAATCGTCCGATTATTATGAGCTAAAATTTTTTCTTATGAGTTCAAACTTGAGAAAAGAATGAATTATAGTAGTGACTATTCAATGAGGATTTTGATCTCACTATGCATATGAACTTGATTTGTAATTGGACTTGTACATGAATATCCTAATTTGAGTTAGCATGTCAAGAATGAGGAATACTTTGAGCACAATGAGTCATGATCTTGTGGATTGCATGTTGAATAGTGATAATTGTTGTGAACTTGATGATTTGTCTTGAGCATCTTAGAGTTATCCTAGAACTTATTTGATGATGACACTTTGAGGCGAAATTTTATAGTTACAAACTTGACTTGGAAATGATCTAGGCGATCTTTGAAACGTTTGAGCCTTTCAAGCTTACCATGATTCATATCAATCCCTAGTGTCCCATTTGAGCTTTATTGAAAAAAGAATGGTATATGCATTGCATATAATTAGACCCCATTCGACATTCTTGGCAAACTCATTATACTTATCCTTGAGCCTAAATGAAAAAAGTTATCCTTACCCTAAGGGAGTATAATGAATATCATTCGATGCACTTGAATTGTTATATCTTGATGAGCTTATTGAAAAAATGATGAATGAGAAAAGAAAAAGATAGATAAAAAGCCTTGAGAAAAAGATTGACTAAATAAGACCCAAAGTGGCCAAGGCTCTAAAAGAAAAAGAAGAAAAGCTCGATGTGTGCGAAAAATTTGAACTGTAAATGATTATACTCTCTTCTTTGCACTTATACTATCTTTTCTTTGAAGCCAACACCAAAGGCCTTACATTACAAGCTTAAAAAGTCCTTTTGATCCAAGTCTAGAGAGTAACTATCATTAGTGGAGAAGTTGTTTGAAAATAGGCTTATAGGGTGCTTGATAATAATCTCGACTTTGAGTTGATTAACATGATTTGATCTTGAATATGTGCATGAAACTTGAGACTGACTATATCACACACACACGTTCCGATTTTGAGATATGTTGCTTGAATTAGGAGAAAACATGTCTTGTCAACTTTTGTATATGTGCATGAGATTTCTGAGATAAGTCATGAAATAATTGTTTCAAGTATCAAGAATGAACTCTACCTTGTGATTTTAATGCTTAATCGAGGACGATTAAGTGATAAGTTTGGGGGAGTTGATAGGGTTGAATATTACGCGTTTTTATGCTATGGTATGTATATGTTTTCGTGTTGATTCTTGGATAATTTTATGGTTTATGGTATATATTTCTCTATTTCAGGAATCAATGTTGAAATTCATAAAAGGGGAAGAAATCAAGCTAAAATGATGAAAAAATGAATTAAGTTGAAGAAAAGAGGAAGAAACCAGAATCCAAGACACATGTTGCTCCTTTCTCCTCAAATTACTATATGTTCGAGCCATGTTTTGGAAATGTGGTCCATATAAAGTTGTAGAACTTTCTCTTATCTTCGCGTGGACAGCTGATTCATCAAATTCGGAGTTTGTATGAGAAAGTTACGGCCAAAATACGAAACTCGCCAGAAGCTGAAAAAGGCGAAGAAACTTACTGTGAAAGGCGATCGATCGAGAAACCATTTCGATCGATCGAGAAAGGCTGAAAACTGAGCGAAATTCTTACTTGAAGGCTCGATCGATCGGCCACTTTTTCGGATCGAACGGGACGATGAGTTTTCATAAAATACCTTCCTTATAGAGTTTGTTTCCAACAAGGAAGTCCTTGATTCCCTTCCCCTATATATTACAAACGATTTTTACAACCAAAAGATCAGATTTTAACCCTAGAACACTCACATCACAGCCTCCATCTCAGCCCCCCCTTTCCTTCAATTCCACAAAAACCACACGCCTCCTTTTTTCACTCTAACCTCACGCCTCCTTCACACAGCCAGCAGCCATTCACTCCACCATAACCTCCATCTTTCTTCCACTCTTCACCATCCATCATCACTCATCAACCCTTCACCCTATGTTTTGGAACGAGCCAACAAGATAATCGAAGAGCACGATCGAGAAAGAAGCGAGGAAGGATCGAGAATCAACGAAAGAGTCGACTTGGGAGTTTTCTTTTACTTTTCTATTATTGTTTTACATGTAATTGGATTGTTGTGTTTTTGATGATTGAGAGATATCAATAACATAGTTTTCCTATTGATTTTGAGATTGAATTCATATATCTTCTAAGTGCATGGGTTATTGTTCTTAATGCTTTTGAAGGATTGATCACCTTTGAATGATATTTTATTATAATTGAGATCGAGAGATGAAATTATAATACGATATAATAATTCATGTCGTGTGTTAAAGATTGAGATCGAGAGATAAAATCACACACGAGTGATAGCTTTGGGTTGTTTAATCTAAAGTTAGTGGTTTTCATAAATCGCATTCAATATTAAATTGTTAATTACGTGAACGAGAGTTACTAATTGCAATTTGATGTTAGACTTAATATAGCTCGAGAGAGTATTTGAATAAATTCGGAAAACCCGTCACCTTAGAGATGTATGGAGAAAAGAATTGTAAGAGTTGGGTTAGGTGAATAATTGTCTTGATTCTTACTTGTGGATTTTTCTCGTGATCGTCGACTATTTTGGTTGGATTATAGTAGCTTAATTTAGTTTAGTTTAATTATTAATTGATTATCGTAGGTTAAATATAGTTAAAAGAAATCTTATTTGGTAATTGCTTGTTAGTCCCTGTGGGTTCGACAATCCGTATCTTCCTATCTATACTAAAACTTGACACCGTGCACTTGCGGTCAAAAATCGCTAGATTGGAATTAATTGTTTAAAATAAAAGCGATCAGCGTGTGTGTTAATGTCAATCTTGAGTTTCATATATACTTTTAGGATCAAATAATGCTATTAAACTCAAAGTCAAGATTACTATTAAACACTCCATAAGCCTACTTTTCAAGCACTTCTCCACTAATGTAATTATACCCTAGACTTGGATTAATAGGTCGTTTAAAGCTTGTAATGTTAGGCCTAGGTGTTTGGCTTCAAAGAAAAGATAGGGTAACACAAAGAAGAGAGTATAATCATGTAAAATTCAAATTTTTAGCACAACTTGAGCTTCTCTTCTTTCTCTTTTATAGCCTTGGCCACTTTGGGTATTATTTAGTCACTTTTTTTCTCAAGGCTTTATCTATCTTTTTCTTTTCTCATTCAAATTTTTTTCAATAATAAGCTCATCCAAATGTAGCAATTCATGTGCATCTAATGAGAATCATTATACTCCCTTTAGGGTAAACATAAAAATATTCAATTTAGGCTCAATTAGATGGGTATAATGAGTTGCCAAAGAAATTTGTTGAATGGGGGCTAATAGTATGTTAAACATACTCCATTCTTTTACAATTAGGCTCAAATTAGGAAACTAGAGATTGATATATACATGGTAAGCTTGAAAGGCTCAAACGTTTCAAAGATCGCCTAAATCATGTCCAAGTCAAGTTCCTAATTAAAAACTTTCGCCTCAAAGTGCCCTCAAATAGGTTCTAGAGTGCTTTAAGATCCTCAAGACAAATCATAGTTAACAAAATTTTTCCAATATATATTTCCCTCAATCATGACTCAAAAGTGCTCAAGATGTTCCTCAATTTTGAAATATTAACTCGACCACAGATATTCACAAACAAGTCAAAAATCTTCAAGACTTTAGTTGAGATGGAGATTAATATCATCATGCAATACCGTTGCAAGTCTAATTCATTATTTCTTAATGATGAACTCATTTTCAAAAAAAAAAAAATTTATGTGCCCAGAAACTATCAAATCTTATGATAGACTAGTCATGCAAGGTAGGTAACAAGAGAAAACAGCATATACCAGTAAACACCCCCCAAACTTAGCACATGCATTGCCCTCAATGTATAGTAAACAATAAGCGCAAAAGCAAAACACATACCTCGATGAGGATCGTCAGTGATCGTTGTCCTCATCATGCTCCGGTGGGGGTACTGGATAGTAAGGAAAAAAAAAATAATGAAAAGATGAACTAAAAAAAAAAACTTGAAAAACAATCAAGAGATAGAGAGAAAAAAGTTCTTAATTTATAGTCCCAAGCTGGACTATCACCTCATTTATCTTAGTTATCAAGATAACAGATAGAGGCTAACATCTCGCCTTTCTCATTTATATTGTAGTGCTTCAACCGCTGCCCATTTACTATAAATGTTCCCTTATTGGGTTCGGTAATTTCAATAGCGCCGGATGGGTTTACCTTGGAGACTATGAATGGTCCAGACCAACGAGAACGTAGTTTTACCTGGAAAGAGTCGCAGTCTGGAGTTGAACAAGAGTACTGTATCTCCTACATTGAATTCCCTCCTTTGTATATGAGAATCATGCCACTTCTTGGTTTTTTCTTTGTAAATCTAGGCATTCTCATATGCCTGATTCCTAAATTCCTCCATCTCATTAGCTGTAAAAGACGTTTTTCGCCTGCAACATGACAATCAAACTTTAGCCATTTAATAGCCCAATATGCTTTATGCTCAAGTTCAACTGGTAGGTGACATGCCTTACCAAATACCAACCTATAAGGTGATGTGTCAATAGGTGTCTTAAAAGCAGTCCGATAAGCCCATAAGGCATCGTCTAAGCGTAAGGACCAATCCTTCCGGCTTAGAGTCACTGTCTTTTCTAAAATACGTTTCAAACTCTCTGTTTGAAACTTCTACTTGTCCGCTGGTTTGTGGGTGATAAGGTGAAGACACTTTGTGGGTGACACCATATTTACTCAAAAGATTTTCAAATTGTTTGTTGCGAAAATGAGTGCCCCCATCACTAATAATTGCTCGAGGGGTGCCAAAACGAGTAAAAAAATTTATTTTCCAAACTTGCACAACCACTCGAGCATCATTTGTGCTTAACGCTTCCGCCTCAACCCACTTTGACACATAATCCACTGCGACAAGTATATATTTGTTTGAACATGAACTTGGGAAAGGTCCCATAAAATCTATTCCCCATACATCAAAAGTTCGCATTCATGAATATTATTTAAGGGTAATTCATTTCTCCTAGAGATATTATCGACCCTTTGACATCTATCACATGTGGAAACATACCTGAATGCGTCCTTAAACAACGTTGGCCAATAGAAGCCAGAGTCAAGTACCTTAGCAGCTGTTTTGGTTGGGCCAAAATGCCCACCTATCTCTCCACCGTGGCACTGCTTCAAGATAGATTGCATATCCCCTTCGGGGATACATCTCCTTATAATGTTATCTGCACAAACTTTGAACAAATAGGGCTCCTCCCACATAAGATGTTTAACCTCATAAAAAAATTTCTTTGATAAAAAGATAAATTTTGTGGGAGGATACCACTAGCAATATAATTCGCATAATCTGCATACCAAGGTAAAATGTCAGCGTTAAACAATTGCTCATCAGGAAATTTCTCATTAATTTCTTCTACCTCACTTTCAATTGTATCCTTTCCATTGTCTATTCGAGACAAATGATCTGCTACCACATTCTCTACACCCTTTTTTATCTCTTATCTCCAAGTCAAATTCTTGCAACAACAATATCCACCTTATTAAGCGTGGTTTGGCATCTTTATTTGCAAATAAGTACTTAAGTGCAGCATGATCGGTGTATACAATAACTTTGGCAAGACATAGATAGGAGTGAAACTTATCGAATGCAAAAACTATGGCTAGAAGCTCTTTTCAGTAGTGGCATAATTCATTTGTGCATCATTCAAAGTGCGACTAGCATAGTAGATGGTATGAAATACCTTGTTCCTCCTTTGGCCTAAAACTGCTCCTACCGCTGTGTCACTAGTATCGCACATCAGTTCAAAGGGTAACTCCCAATCAGGTGCTACCAAGACAGGTGTTGTTACCAGGTTCTCCTTGAGAATCTCGAATGTGCACAATCAGTATTAAATTCATAAGGTGCATCTTTAGTTAATAGGTGAGATAAAGGTTTAGAAATTTTTGAGAAATCCTTAATGAATCGACGATAAAATCCTGCATGGCCTAAAAAGCTTTGGATTCCTTTCACTGTTGTTGGTGGTGGCAATTGTTGTATCACTTGGATTTTTGCTCGGTCTACTTCAATACCCCTTTTGGATATCTTGTGTCCCAAGACTATACCTTCTTTGACCATGATGTGACACTTCTCTCAATTCAATACAAGATTCGTCTCCTCGCATCTTGTCAACACCAAATCCAAGTTATATAAACAGATATCAAATGAACATCCAAAAATAGAGAAGTCATCCATGAATACTTCTAAAAATTTCTCTATCATGTCATGGAATATGGCTACCATGCACTTTGAAAAGTAGCAGGGGCATTACATAATCCAAATGGCATTCGTCTAAAGGCAAATGTACCATAAGGGGAAGTGAAAGTAGTTTTCTCTTGGTCCTCTGGTGTAATAGCGATTTGGTTATACCCTGAATACCCATCTAGAAAGCAATAAAAGTCATAAACTGCTAATCTCTCTACCATTTGATCAATGAAGGGAAGGGGAAAGTGATCTTACGAGTTGATTCATTTAACCTCCTATAGTCAATGCACACTCTCCACCCCGTGACTGTTCTAGTAGGTATCAATTCATTGTTCTCATTAGGGACAACAGTAATGCCCTCCTTTCTTTGGTACACATTGAATAGGACTTACCCATACACTATCAGAGATAGGGTAGATAATACATGCATCCATTAGCTTAATGACCTCGGCTTTGACTACCTCTTGCATTTTTGGATTGAGACGTCGTTGTGGTTGTACCACGGGCTTGAATGTCTCTTCCATCAGAATTTATGCATGCACACCGATGGACTAATTCCCTTAATATCTGCTATCTTCCATCCAAATGCCTTCTTGTGCTCCCTAAGGACTTTAAGAAGCTTCCCCTCGTTTTCACCTGTCAAAGATGAAGAAATAATGATTGGTAACGAACTTCCAAAATCTAGGAATACATACTTGAGATGACATGGGAGGGGCTTTTTCCTAACTCTCCAAGATTTTCAGTGGCTCGTTTTATGTAAGGGACGATGTTGTTCAAATGAGCTATAATCTCAATTTCCTCCTTGTCATGTTGTTTATCGGCTTCCACAAGGTATGCTTCCAATTTCTCTTTGTAAGTACCTTGCAACACATCAAACAGTCAAGGCATCAATAATATCAATACTAAAATACATGGGCTCGTCGTGTGGGTGTTTAAGTGCTTTAAAGACATTAACACAACTTGATCCTCCCCTACACGGAGGATCAACTTCCCTTGTTGGACATCTATGATTGCCTTTCCTGTTGCTAGGAACGGTCGGCCCAAAATCAGTGGTGTCTCCATGTCCTCTTCATATCTAGTACTAGAAAATCAACTGGGAAGATGAATTTTTCCACTTTGACTATACGTCTTCAATGATTCCTCGAGGATATGTGACAGATCTATACCGCCAATTGCAGTGAAACTTTTGTGGGTTTCGGCTCTCCTAGTCCCAACCTCCTGAAAATGGAAAAATGCATCAAATTAATACTCGCACCCAAATCACATAACGATTTAGTAAATGAGAATAATCCTATAGTGCAAGGTATAGTAAAAACTCCCTAGGTCCTTTAACTTTGGAGGCATTTTTTTTTTGCACAATTGCTGAGTACTCCTCTGTTAAGCTTACCATTTCGTATTCGCCCAACTTTCGCTTGTTAGAGAGAATCTCCTTCAAAAACTTAGCATAACTAGGCATTTGAAGTAGAGCATCAGCGAATGGTATATTAATATGTAATTTCTTAAATACCTCAAGAAACTTACCAAATTCAGCGTCCATTTTAGCTCTTTTTAATGCAGCGGGAAATGAGGGAGGAATTACTACCTTATCAGTGTGTGTGATTGGTGTGGTGTTGGAATTTTTACCTTTTTCGGTTACCTTTTCCTCAGTCTTACTCTTGTCTTCAGTGGTGGTTTCACAACTTTCTTTTGCTTCAGTCTGTGTCCTTAGCTCTTTTCCATTCCTTAGTGTTATGACATTTGCTTTCTCCTTTGGATTTATCACTGTATCACTTGGTAGTGTACCTTGAGTTCGTCCGGAAATCAACGTTGCAAGTTGCCCTACTTGTATTTCGAAGTTCCCTATAGATGCATCCTGATTTTGCATCCTAATTTCTGTTGATGATATGAACCTTGGTCAATTAGCTCCTCCATACTCGGCTTAGGTACATATCCCGGTGTTGTTGTGGGTTTCAACACTTGTTTTGTGGTTGGACCACTGCAAATTTGGATGATTCCTCCATCCCGGGTTGTAAGTATTGGAGTATGGTTTATTGGGCTGCCTGTTTCCTACATAATTAGCGGACTCATTAGACTGAGTAAATGGATAACCTGTACTGGCATTCGGTGCTTGGATGATTGCTTCCACATAAGTCACAAGTGATAACTTGAGCTTGCATCCTGTCATGCTCATTCTATCTATCTTTTGTTCAATGCTTCCAACTGTGCCGAAAGAGCAGTGAGTTGTCAATTTGATGAACTCCCCACTACGGTTTTCTTGGCACATACATTCCCTCTCCGATTGCCATTGATAGCTATTAGATGCCATCTCTTCCAAGAGGTTCATAGTTGTTTTCCCCGGTGTTTTACGCATGATGGATCCTCCTGAGGCTGCATCAATCATAGAAAAATAAACCGTTATAAAAAGGTTTGTACCTGGAGCCAAATAGGAAGACCATGATCTGGGCATCTCCTAAGCAAGTCCTTGAAACGACCACACGCCTCATATAAAGTTTCAGGATCATATTGCCCAAACGTGCTCATCTTCGCAGTTTTGGAAGGGGGAAAAATATTTAGACAGAACGTTTGTGTCATCCCCTCCCAAGTGGTAATAGATCCTGCAGGTAAAGAATTTAACCATGCTTTAGCTTTATCTTTTAATGAAAAGGGAAATAACCGCAACCTGATGGCGTCGTCAGAAATGCCATTGTGTTTGAAGGTGTCACAAATCTACAAGAAGTTGGAGATGTGCGCGTTTGGGTCATCAGTGGCTACTCCCCCAAACATCACTGAATACTGGATCATCTGAATGATTGCCGGCTTTATCTCAAAATTGTTGGCTTGAATGCTTGGCCTTGTAATGCTTGACAGTGATCCATGGAAAGCTGGTTGAGCAAAATCCATCATAGATCTTGGATTCGTTGCTTCATTATTCGCGCCCCCTTCTTGATTGTTATCCGTCATTGTTCGAGCTTCCCTTATTTTCCTTAGACACGTTCGCTCAATTTCTGGGTCAAACGGCTCGAGTGTGGGGTTGCTACTCCTCAGCATGCACCAAGAAGATTAAAAAAAAAATCAACCCAAAAGAAGAAACACAAATGTAGTAAACCCAACGGTCAAAAGTGACAAACAAACAAAACAAAAATAAATGGCTAAATTACAATTAACTAATCTCGTATGATATTATACAAATTAGTCCCCGACAACGGCGCCAAAAACTTGATCGCTTTTATTTTAAACAATCCAGTGTAGCGATTTTAGACCGCAAGTGCACGGTGTCAAGTTTTAGTATAGTGATTTAAAAGAAATGTCGTACCCACAGGGACTAACGTATAAGTACCAAATAAAATTAGCAAAATTATATTTAGCCTATGAAATAAATGATTAATTATCTAATTAAACTAAAATCTTAAAAACTCAAAACTAAATCAACTCCTTTGAAGATGCGAAGGAATTCCACTCGAGAAAATTATTAAGATGTTGGTTCAATTGTGTTATCGTCAATGATTTGTTTGTAAAAATAATTACTAACCAATTAATTCTTAAGGTGACGGATTCTCTAATATAATCAATACACTTTCTCAAGCTATATTGAAACTAATATTAAATTGAAGCAAGTAACTCTCGTTCACTTAAACCACTTTAATATTGAATAAATCTCGATGAAAACCGTTAACGTTAAATCTTTCAATTCAAAGTGATCACGTATGTGATTTAATCTCTCGATCTAAATCTTTAACATACAACACGAATTATTATAGCGTATTATAACTTTATCTCTCGATCTCAATTATAATTCACAAATTTAATCAAAGTTAGCAAGGCTTTGATAGCATTAAGATTATAATTCTTACACAAAAGAATTAATCCACTCAAACACATTCAAATCAAACTCAATCACAATCTTCCCAAACCTTGATAAAATAAACTTAAATTATATTCAAATCAAACTAAAAGGATGTAAGGACCCTAATTCCTTAACTGCGGATTAAGGCGTAATTAAAAATTTCCATGCATAAACGGAATATATGAGTTGTGTTGGTGCCTCGAGTCATTAGATTACAGTGCCAAAATAAAGTTCCAAAATGGATTAATTACATTCTCAATCTATGAATGTTAATCCTATAGTTTTACACTACTCCTACAGTAGATACTATACAAAAGAATGTGCCTACTACCAAGAGCACTTCTCACTAGCTCATCGCACCAACTCGCCTTAGCCCGTCCGCCCAAAAGTACCTACAGGAACAACCCCAAAACCATGAGCATGTACAAAATCGTATTCACGATAATATGATAGCAATTCAAATGCATAAATTGTAAATGTGATTCACTTCCTGTATGCAACACATTTAAAAGCTCCACTGGGTTGTCCCTGTACCAAATGATAATCAGTAGATTATATTACCAACAATGTATGTCATGACATGCATCCGATTCCCATATGTTCCGTGTTCAATTTCCGAGTCTTATTATATCCGTGGCATAATACTCCTCGCGTTAACATGACAGCGGAAATACCCCTCGCTTAGACAATACCAGCGGCACTAATATCCCTCGCTATAAATATGACAGCGGTCGTGTTCTTCGCTTCATATTAGCGGCAAATATTCTCTCATCGCTACGGTATGACAGCGGCAAGTATTCACATCGCTACGCCACTAGCAGCAAGTATTCTCCATTACTGGAATATAATTCCTGACTCACAATCACATGCAACAATGCATCCAATATACACATGCAACCAAAATGCATGACCAATCATGTATACAATCCATGATGTATAAACATTACCCCATATGTAACCACAATGCCTAATCAATTCCATGTGCACAACCATAGTGCAAAATCAATACAAAGCGTAATAAATACGTTTTACCGTCCAATGCTCGTACGTCTCACTACGTACCTTGGTTCCAAAAGTGGAGATATTGTGGAACTTTATCTCCTTTGTTGTGTGGCTACCTGGGATGGTTCTACACAATCATATGAATCCATATTAGAAGCCAATTAATGAACCATTACCAAAACATCAACATTTAGAACCAAAATCCAAAATTCACAATTTTGTACCTTGCGATCGATCGGTCCCAAGCCCCGATCGATCGCCAAGCTAAGAAAATTTGGCATCCAAGCACTGCCTCCACCGATCGATCGAGCCATTTCAATCATCACCGATCGATCGAAAAATTACCGATCGATCGGTAAGCCCATTACGCGCCTTGTTCAGGCTCTGCTTTGCTCGATCGATCGGATCCATTTTCCGATCGATCGAGAAGCCCTGTTTCAGAAATAAACTTCCATATATGAGCTTCTATCAACATCTACACTCAAGCACAACCAAGAACAACTACCATGCTCAACTTAAAGCCACAAAACAACCTTAAAAATGCAACTTCCAAACATAACAAGATGTTGGACCAAGATCCACCCTTAAATCCCCAAAAATAAGCTACAAACCCAATCAAAACTCAACAAAACTCAACCAAGGTGGTAGCTTACCCTTTGAGCTCCAAGTTTCTAGCAAGAAAACACCAAATGAACCCTTTCACCATGTTTTCCCCTTTCCTTTTGATGCAGAAACGAAAATGGAAAGTTTTTCTTGCAAGAGAGAAGGTGCAGATGGGTTTTGACTTAAAGGTGATGGAAAGGATTTGATATAACGTGAGCAAGTGGCTCATACCATGCTATGGTTTCAAATGATGTTATAGTTTCAAATGTGTAACAAGACACAAGCATGGTATATAATATACCCCAACATGATATTTTAAAAGCATTTTACCACAATGCACCAAAAATACCATTAAAATCATGTTTTACCTAAATGAACACAATCCATATCATTTAAACCATTTTAACACCCAAAATTCCTCACATGTATAACATGCATCCCGAAATGCTCTACCGGGTCACTCCTACCATGTGACAAGCATTGTACCAAGATAATTAGTCCCAACATATAATCTAATTATCACAATAATATCGCATAAACATAATTAACGTCCAAAATGCAATTAATTATTTCGGGGATATCACATTACTCCCCTACTTACAAGATTTCGCTCTCGAAATCGCATGCACTTACCCAAATCAAAACTAAACATAAATCACATACCAGAGAATAATTCCGGTTAGTGCTGCACCATATGCTGCTCCGTCTCCCACGTGGCCTCTTCGACACCCCTGCGATCCCACTGTACCTTTACCATAGGTATCACTTTGTTCCGAAGCCTGCGATCAGCCCTATCTAGAATCCTGACTGGCCGTTCCTCATAGGATACATCAGAATCTAACTGAACCTGAGAAGGCTGCAATACATGCGACGGATCCGGCTCATACTTCCGTAGCATAGATACATGAAACACGTCGTGAATACCAGACAACGACGGTGGTAGTGCCAACAGTAAGCTAAGGTACCAATGCGCTGTAAAATCTCATACGGTCCCACATACCTCGGAGACAGTTTACCACGCATGCCAACCGAACCACACCCCTGAAAGGTGAAATCTTCAAAAACCCTGTCTCCCGTCTGAAACTCTAACGGTCTCCGTCGTTTATTCGCATAGGCTGCCTGCCTGTCCTGGGCTGCCTTCATTTTTTGTCGGATAACCTTTACCTTATCCTCCATCTCCCGAATCAATTCGGGTCCTCCCACAGCTTTACTGGTCAAGTCATCCCAGTATAATGGCGACCTACAACGCCTACCATACAAAGCCTCAAACGGTGCCATCTGAATACTCGTCTCATAGCTGTTGTTGTATGAAAATTCTACCAAGGGCAAGGAATCTTGCCATGAAGCATCAAACTCCAATACACAAGCTCGCAGCATGTCCTCCAGCGTCTGAATGGTACGCTCAGTCTGCCCATCCGTCTGGGGATGATATGCCGTACTCAATCTCACCTCAGTACCCAAAGCTGACTGAAGACCTCCCCAGAAATGAGATGTGAACCGTGGGTCCCTGTCTGACACAATAGATACTGGAATCCCATGTAGTCTCACTATGTCCCGGACATACAACTGAGCCATCCTCAAGTATGTGTACGTCATACAATATGGAATGAAGTGAGCTACCTTCGTCAGTCTGTCAATGATCACCCAAATGGCATCACAGCCCGAAGTAGTCCTCAGCAGGTGGGTCACAAAGTCCTTAGATATGTGTTCCCACTTCCACTCCGGTATCTCTAAGCTCCTTAGCTCGCCACCGGGTCTCTCCCTCTCTGCCTTAACTTGCTGGCAGATCAAACATCTCTTGACAAAAGCGATCACATCACGCTTCATCCGCTTCCCCAGAACTGATCACATAAGTCCTTATACATTTTTCTCCCTCCTGGATGGATGCTGAATCGGCTACTATGAGCCCGTTCAAGATTCCTCTGCGCAATTCTGGCGTACATGGAACTACCCATCGGTTACCGAGTCTCAAGGACCATCCTCAGCCACTCTGAACTTTGATGGCTGCCCCTGAAGTGCCAATGACGACCATCTCTGAATCTCATCATCTGTCCTCTGAGCTCTCCTGATATTCTCATAGATATCTGGCTCAGCCAATAAGGTCGATACCCAAACCGGTGATGTATTCACATCGAAGTCATAGCCCATATGGCAACAAGAAGTCATCATAGCCGACAAATGCATGACATCCTCAGCAGTATTCCTCACCTTCCGACTCAAGGCGTCTGCTGTCAAATTGGCCTTCCCCGGATGGTACTCTATTTCACAGTCATAATCTTTAAGTAGGTCCATCCATCCTCTGACGCATATTCAACTCCGCCTGAGTAAACAAGAATTTCAGGCTCTTGTGATCTGTATAAATGGTGAAGGAGGTACCATACAGATAATGCCTCCAAATCTTCAAGGCGAAGATAATAGCTGCTAACTCCAAATCATGGACCGGGTACCTGGACTCATGCGGCTTCAACTGCCTTGATGCATAAGCCACCACGTGCTTATCTTGCATCAATACGCATCCCAAGCCCTGAAGTGACGCGTCAGTATACAGAACAAACCTCTTATTTTCCGAGGGAATCACCAAAACAGGTGCTGTGGTCAACCGGTGCTTCAGTTCCTGGAAGCTCTGCTCACAAGCCTCAGACCAATAAAACGGTATCCCCTTCTGAGTCAACTGAGTCAGTGGCTTAGCAATCTTCGAAAATCCTTCGACGAAGCGTCGATAATAGCCAGCCAAACCAAGGAAACTCCGAATCTCGGGCACAGAAGTGGGTGCAGCCCACTCCATCACAGCCTCAATCTTCCTGGGGTCCACAGAAATCCCACTGCTGGATATGACATGCCCCAGAAATACTACTCTACTCAACCAAAACTCACACTTGCTGAGCTTGGCATATAATTGGTGATCTCTGAGGATCTGGAGCACTGTCCTCAAGTGTTTCACGTGCTCTTCCTCGCTCCTGGAGTAGATGAGTATATCGTCAATAAATACGATGACGAACTGATCCAGATAGGGTTGGAACACCCGATTCATCAAGCTCATAAAGACAGCCGGGGCGTTCGTCACACCCAACGGCATTACTAAGAACTCGTAATGTCCATACCGAGTCCGAAATGCTGTCTTCTCTACATCTTCCTCCCTGACCCGTATCTGGTGGTACCCGGATCTCAGATCAATCTTGCTATAAAGTCTGGTACCTTGCAACTGGTCAAACAGATCGTCAATCCTTGGAAGAGGATACTTGTTCTTTACCGTAGCCTTATTCAGTTGCCGGTAATCGATGCACAACCGCATCGAGCCATCCTTCTTCTTTACAAAAGAACTGGTGCGCCCCAAGGCGATACGCTAGGGCGTATATATCCTTTATCAAGGAGTTCCTGCAACTGCTCCTTCAGTTCTCTTAATTCTGCCGGTGCCATTCGGTAAGGGGCACGAGAAATAGCGGATGTCCCCGGTAATAACTCAATCCCAAACTCGACTTCCCTAGTCGGTGGGAATCCTGGAATCTCCTCCGGGAACACATCATCAGCAAATTCCGCTACTACTGGTATGTCCTCAACTTTTAACTCCTTGCTTTTTCCCAACAGATCCACGGCATAAATGAGATAGCCCATATGTCCACGTTCCAATAGTTGGGACATTTTGATTGCCGAGATCAACGGAATCTTCGCACGAGAACCGTTGCCATAGAAAATCCACTGAACTCCCAAATGAGATCTGAACCGTACTGTCCTCTGTCGGCAATCCACTACTGCCTGATATCTGTTCAGAATGTCGATGCCCACAATGCAGTCGAAATCTGACATGCTCAGAACAATCAAATCTGCCTTCACCTCATTGCCCTCAAAATAAATGAGGCAGTCCATTAGAAACTGATCCGCAACAACTTTCTTTCCGGTGGGTGTCGAGACCAAGAGACGTGGGTAACGGAGACGTGCACATATGATGTCTCGCCACAAAGTCCGCAGACACAAAGGAGTGTGAAGCACCTGTGTCTATCAAAATAAAGGCGGAATATGTAAATAATAGGCACGTACCAGCTATAACCACCTCCTCTGGAGCTGCATCGGCCTGCTCCCTGGTCAACGCATAGACCTGTCCCTGGGGTGGCCCCATCACCTGTCCTCCCCCCTGACGAGGTACCATCGGTGGCCTCTGTTGTACTGTCCCGGTAGAAAACCTCCCTCTGCCTCCTCTCAGATCTACCTGACCATCACCATTCTGACAAAACCGGGATATATGGCCCATCTGGCCACATTTATAACAAGCAGTACAGTCTCGCATGTGATGCGGTCCTCCACAAAAATGGCACTTCACTACTCCACTCCTATTCACTTGAGTCTGCCCTCTGTTGTTAGGCGCACCGCCCCTCCTGTTATCCATTCTTCTCCCACCAAACCGAGAAGATGAAGAAGAAGTCCCACGAGATTTAAATGATTCTCCTCGAGGCCTCAAATTATTAGACATTGGCCTCGGCGGTGGGACTTGTGGGGGTGTAACGTCCGGGTAGGCGCCGACCCCGATCTCTGCTAGCTCCGCTCTGGTGAGGGCATCATCAAAAGAAGTGGGTTTGTTGGAAATAACCCGATCAAAAAGTTCCGGTCGCAGTCCCTTCATGAAATTCCTCATTTTGGCATGCCCATTGGTGGCAATATGTGGAACATATCTCAGTAACGAAGAGTACTGCGTGGCATAGTCGGACACTGTCATGCTTCCTTGTTTCAAACTTGCAAACTCATCCTCCTTCGTCTGTCTTGCTGCTGCCGAGAAGTACCGGTTCAGAAACCGGTTTCTGAAAAGCATCCAATCAATCACTGCACCTTGTGCTCTCTGTTCCATTACAGTGCTCCTCCACCACATTAAGGTTTCTTTGCTAACTGGAACTCCGCTAGTCTCAGCCAAGCTGTAACAGCACAAGGAGCCGATACAAAAATATGTTCAAGCCTTTCCAGCCACTCCTCAGCCTCCTCTCCGGACTCTGTTCCCTCAAACCGAGGTGGGTGATACGATAGAAACTGAGTCAAGCTAATCTCACCTGGTAGCAATAACTGAGCCACTGTTCCATGCTTACAGCCGGTGGAGGTAGAGGGTTTGCCTGTCCAATACTTGCGTTTACGCTACCCACATCGCCCACCTCTTCATTGAGATTCATAGCCGCCATGCTGTAACACAAGGGTTAAACAACTCCAAACAAGAATATATGTTATGCCGTTAGATAACAGGAATGATAATAAGCGTGTAATAACAGGATATACATCAATATGCACTACATGCATAAACATGCTTTAAATGTAAGCACCTAGTCAATCATGCTAAGGCTACCCTTCACTCGTTCCCGGGTTCTCTAACCACTGCTCTGATACCACTAATGTAAGGACCCTAATTCCTTAACTGCGGATTAAGGCGTAATTAAAAATTTCCATGCATAAACGGAATATATGAGTTGTGTTGGTGCCTCGAGTCATTAGATTACAGTGCCAAAATAAAGTTCCAAAATGGATTAATTACATTCTCAATCTATGAATGTTAATCCTATAGTTTTACACTACTCCTAGAGTAGATACTATACAAAAGAATGTGCCTACTACTACAAGAGCACTTCTCACTAGCTCATCGCACCAACTCGCCTTAGCCCGTCCGCCCAAAAGTACCTACAGGAACAACCCCAAAACCATGAGCATGTACAAAATCGTATTCACGATAATATGATAGCAATTCAAATGCATAAATTGTAAATGTGATTCACTTCCTGTATGCAACACATTTAAAAGCTCCACTGGGTTGTCCCTGTACCAAATGATAATCAGTAGATTATATTACCAACAATGTATGTCATGACATGCATCCGATTCCCATATGTTCCGTGTTCAATTTCCGAGTCTTATTATATCCGTGGCATAATACTCCTCGCGTTAACATGACAGCGGAAATACCCCTCGCTTAGACAATACCAGCGGCACTAATATCCCTCGCTATAAATATGACAGCGGTCGTGTTCTTCGCTTCATATTAGCGGCAAATATTCTCTCATCGCTACGGTATGACAGCGGCAAGTATTCACATCGCTACGCCACTAGCAGCAAGTATTCTCCATTACTGGAATATAATTCCTGACTCACAATCACATGCAACAATGCATCCAATATACACATGCAACCAAAATGCATGACCAATCATGTATACAATCCATGATGTATAAACATTACCCCATATGTAACCACAATGCCTAATCAATTCCATGTGCACAACCATAGTGCAAAATCAATACAAAGCGTAATAAATACGTTTTACCGTCCAATGCTCGTACGTCTCACTACGTACCTTGGTTCCAAAAGTGGAGATATGTGGAACTTTATCTCCTTTGTTGTGTGGCTACCTGGGATGGTTCTACACAATCACATGAATCCATATTAGAAGCCAATTAATGAACCATTACCAAAACATCAACATTTAGAACCAAAATCCAAAATTCACAATTTTGTGCCTTGCGATCGATCGGTCCCAAGCCCCGATCGATCGCCAAGCTAAGAAAATTTGGCATCCAAGCACTGCCTCCACCGATCGATCGAGCCATTTCACCGATCGATCGGGAAATTTACCGATCGATCGATAAGCCCATTACGCGCCTTGTTCAGGCTCTGCTTTGCTCGATCGATCGGATCCATTTTCCGATCGATCGAGAAGCCCTGTTTCAGAAATAAACTTCCATATATGAGCTTCTATCAACATCTACACTCAAGCAACCAAGAACAACTACCATGCTCAACTTAAAGCCACAAAACAACCTTAAAAATGCAACTTCCAAACATAACAAGATGTTGGACCAAGATCCACCCTTAAATCCCCAAAATAAGCTACAACCCAATCAAAACTCAACAAAACTCAACCAAGGTGGTAGCTTACCCTTTGAGCTCCAAGTTTCTAGCAAGAAACACCAAATGAACCCTTTCACCAAGTTTTCCCCTTTCCTTTTGATGCAGAAACGAAAATGGAAAGTTTTCTTGCAAGAGAGAAGGTGCAGGTGGGTTTTGACTTAAAGGTGATGGAAAGGATTTGATATAAAGTGAGCAAGTGGCTCATACCATGCTATGGTTTCAAATGATGTTATGGTTTCAAATGTGTAACACACACAAGCATGGTATATAATATACCCCAACATGATATTTTAAAAGCATTTTACCACAATGCACCAAAATACCGTTAAAATCATGTTTACCTAAATGAACACAATCCATATCATTTAAACCATTTTAACACCCAAAATTCCTCACATGTATAACATGCATCCCGAAATGCTCTACCGGGTCACTCCTACCATGTGACAAGCATTGTACCAAGATAATTAGTCCCAACATATACTAATTATCACCATAATATCGCATAAACATAATTAACGTCCAAAATGCAATTAATTATTTCGGGGATATCACAAAGGATGTCTAATTGTTTCTCAACCTCATAAACATCAATAAATTTGAAAATCAAAACAACTAAAGTTTAGAAGTACGATAACGTAGGAGTCGAATCCGTGCGTTGAACGTTACTTCTTCTCTTGCTTCCTTCCTTGCACTTCAAAGATTTTTTCTAATTTGTATTGTTGTTGGAGGATGAAAGGAGGCTGAAAAATGGCGTATATTCTGATATTGGGTCTGATATTCATCCTCTATTTCGTGCCCTAGGTCCCTTATTTATAGAAGATGAGATGGATGGAAGTGTTTCCATATAGATCAACTCAATCAAGTATTTTTTCTGAAAATTCTGTTGCTCGATTGATCGGTACACATGTCTCGATCGATC